>ML682091.1:0-17997 GCA_007922195.1 Podocnemis expansa
CTAACTTTCGAGTTAGCATTAAGGTGAAAAAATTTGCTTCCAAGTATCTTCCTATTCTGTTTAATGCTAACATTAGAGGAAGGATGAGGTCCAGGTATGGGGGTTAAGAGATTGTTGTACACACAGAGGTCACTGGGGTAGAGACCACATTCTTTACTGCTGAGACCTGAAGTGACCATCCCATTAACAGTGCCACTTGCTTTCAGGTCAATTTCTTCCTGCCACTGTGTTTGTCTAAAACAGAGCAATGACACTACTTAAAGAATTGCCGCTGTATGTAGGGAGACTATAAAACAAAAATCAGGAAGACATGCCCCTCTCTGAAGGTTGGAGGTTGTTTGTATCTGGAACAAGGCTGATGTGGTTCTCCGTTGTGTATCCCTCCCGTGCAATGTTTGGTGTACTACTTCTCTGGGCTTTCACAGGTGAGTGAAAGATCTGGGGGCTTATCAGAGGAGCAGAGAGAGGAAAGAGTTTGGGGGTTACAGAATAGTCTTACAAGATGGAGAAACACCATCGAGTCTCCTGTTCCATGCTGGTTAGGGGCCACTGTACTTCTGCAGCGTTAGATCTCCCCTTTGATGGGGCAGCAACCTCTTCCCTTTCACAGGTAGGCACCCTTCGCCGAGGGTGGCAGAGTTGCCTTTAGTCCCCACAAGGCATTGTGTTGTAGCCAGCTGAAGTTCCTCCTGAGGGCTCATGCACGCAATACAGTTCATTGTGGGTTGGAGAGGCACAACATGGCCTTAAATGTAGAAGTCCGCAGTCTCTAGCACAGCCTGTTCACTCAGTGCATCCAAGCGACAAAATTATCCCTTATTCCTAGAGAGTGCATCCTGCCTGGGCCGCTGGGCCATAACTAGGTGTTTTGGCGCCTGGGCAAGAAAAATGAAATGCACCTTCAAATCAACCTTGAAATTAATGATGCAAAAATAATATAAGAAGTAATTAAGACAAAAATATAACCTGATCAGTTATATGTTTAATTCACTTTATGCAAACCCAATTCTGTTGAGGATTTATCGACATTTTTAGCTAGATGTTTTGTTTTATTCTTTTCAAGATTCCGTCTTGAACCATAAGCATATTTGTTGGAAGCAGAGTGGGAAAATCTAGTCTAAGAAACGGGCGTCGCTCGCTGGGGGAGGGACCCAGGGAACAGGCACAGGCCCTGCCTCCAGCCCGCTGGCCTTCCCCCAGCAACCAGGCTACGCCCCCTGGCCAGGGACAAGGCCTGGCACCACCGCGCCGCTGTGAGCGCCTATGCCCCCCATCCCCGGCCGGGATCAGGGCCGCCGCCGGTGTGTGCAGCTGGGCCCGCGACCAGTCTCCGTGGCCGCAAGCGGCTGGGCCCCAGATCCCCGGCTGGGGTTGGGGCTGGAAGAGCTGAGGGCGGCCAGGCCCCAGATCCCCAGCCGGGGACAGGGCTGCTGCGGCCACTGGCAGCCTGGCCCCAGACCTCCAGCCCGATTTGGCCGGAGATCCGGGGCACCGGCGCTGGGCTTTGGGGCACGTGCCCAGCACTAGCGACGCCCCTGCTAAGAAATTTCCAGTTTAGGTTTGCAGAATTCAGATGTTCTCAAAGTTTGGATGAGGCAAAAATAAGCAGCCAAACTTCTTTGAACTATGCCCATCTTTACTGATTGCTATCATTACTCCCATTTCCCAAAGAAGTGTGTGGCTTTATTTTCCTATCACACGAGTAAAAATTAAGAGTGATTATATTTTAATTTTAAATAATAATTTATGTACAATCCAATATGTAGATGCTTTCAAAAAATATAATTTACTTATTGTTTCCAGATTCCAAAGTGGCAGCCATGTTCATCTAGTTCAGTAAAACAAACAAGGGAGTCCTGTGGCTTGTAAAGACTAACAGATTTATTTATTGCATGAACTTTCATGGGAGAAAATCTCACTTTGTCAGACACTGAAGATGGGGGAACACAGCATTTGATGAAGTTGGATTTTTCTCTCACAAAATCTCATGCAATAAACAAATTTTTTAATCTTTATGAGCCACAGGATTCCTTGCTTGTTTTGGTTCTCAGCTTTATCTGAATGGCACTGACTGGGCTGTGTGGGCTGGACTTCTAGGGCTTGAACTGGCCATGGAGATAAAGGTTCCCCCCCCCCCCAAACAAGCAAGGATTCCTGTGGCACTTAAAGACTAACAAATATATTTATTGCATGAGATTTCATGGGAGAAAATCTCACTTTGTCAGCCACTTTGAAGATGAGTGAATTTACAGAATGGGAAGAAAATAAATCCAGGGAAGTTTCAATCAAAGGATTCGGTCAGGACTCCTTGTTTCCCCCAGCTAGCTGTCTTCCTCAAGTCCCCAGGCCAGCCAGCTTCCCGGCCAGCTCAGTCTCGCAACCTTCCCTGCGGGTCAGCCCAGCCCTTTTCCCATCAGCCAGGTACCCCAACCAGGCTCCTTTCCTGCCCACCGGCTGGTCAGCTTCCCGGCTGGCTCTCCCTCCTGGTTCTCCCCTCATTGAGCCAGCCCAGCACCAATCCCTTCCCACCCTATCTTGCCCAGCCACCCACATCAGCTTTCCAGGTCCCCTGAGCTGGCAAATCCGCACCTTGCAACCACCCCAGGGCACTTTCCCCCTTACTTGGTCCGGCTGTGGGCCCCTAGGGCTGCTGATGTGGCATGGCCATGGGCTTCTCCCGCATCACGCATGCATCTGAGCATGCTCAGGGGCAGGGTGGGAAATTTTAACCTTCCTCTGCTGCAGCCCCAGCCTAGTGCCAGGATTAATGTGCCAGGGGCAGGTAAGGTCTCGTGTGGCACAGTCTAAAATTCTGCACTAGGGGCTTTGCCTTAGTTGCCCCACCCTAGTTACAGCCCTGCTTGTGCAGGTTGAAATGATAGTGGAATGTTACTTCTTTTTTTTTTTACACTCAGTGTGGGATACAAGCTGCCTGAGAGTTCTGGCTCTATAAAAGGAGTGCAAAGAGGAAAACAAAGTCCCCAGTAAAGGACCTGTTCCCTAAAAGTCCTGACCATGTGGATCTAAAAACTTACGCGGTCTGGAATGGCAGTGCAGTTTGCAGTAAATTGGCTGCGAAAAGATCTCACTCTGCATCCTGGTGCCGAGAACAGTTTCTTTGCAAGGCTCCATCTTTGTTTAAACCACTTCCTTTTGAACCTACCTGGGCAATTTGTTCCCCTTTTCTCTCCCATGCAGATGCCTCAGCTGCACTCTCTGTAATTCCATTGCAGAACCCAGTCCAGATCTCCGCGGGTCAGACTGCTGTCCTGCCCATCTCTCTCCAGTTCCACAACCCAGCATGGGAATTCTACCATATCAAGTGGGAGTTCATCACAGGGAATCATCCCATATCGATCTACATGGTGGAAAGTTGTACGGGGCCCTTGGGTCACAGGCACGTACTTGTCAGCACAGCATGGAGCAAGGGGAATTCTATCAGCAAAGAGCAAATATTTCCTCTGATGGTGCTTCACTGGTGCTCAAGGCTGTGCAGCCAGAAGATGCAGGGACATATCGGATAACAGTACGAAGCTTGGATGTGTCCGTTACAGCGCTAGTGACCCTGACTGTGGAAGGTAACAGAGGGGAAGCCAGCACGCTGGTGATGGGAGCTAACAGAGAGGATGTGAGCCTGCCAGTGACAGAAGGTAACATAAGGGCAGCCAGCCCACCGGTGACAGGATGTGACAGAGAGGAAGCCAGCACACTGCTGATGGGAGGTAACAGAGGGGCTGTGAACCCACTGGTGATAGAAGGTAACAAAGGGGAAGGTGGAAATGGGTCTTTCTTCAACATCAGGCTGTGTAGGTGGGGAAGGGACAGACAGGGACTTAAAGTCTCCCTCTAGCATGCAGGGAGTTGGAGGGCACCATTCCGGCTGGTAGCGGGCAGCCAGCTGGGCAGGATAGCTGGTCTGAACTGGAGAGGCCAGAGCTTGCCAAGGCTGACTCACAGCACCTCTAGGCTTGGCAGTTCATAGCCAAGGCATCTTCAGACTTGCTGTATCAGTTGTGAATGAAAAATGTTGTTTGAGCCCCCACACCTCTTTCATTACAAATTAAGCACTATACCTCATGCACTGGTCTAACATAATGCAGCAGGAGCAGACTTCATGGAGCAGCAGCAGTGTCAGTTGTACAAAGGGAGGTTGGCACCATCTTTGCACAGCACACGCTGACCTACACTCTGTCAAGTTTGGCTTTAGCCAAGGGTCTGGTCTGCTTAATGTAACATTCCCCTCCTGCTGTGATAATGAACTGAACTTGTTTTTAATAACCTCTAAATCCACCGCATTCAACAAACCAGCTCCCTGCACCCACACCTCCCAATACTGTTCCAGCCATGTCTCAACATCGTCTTCAGGGGCTCTGGGGGCAGCGACTGTGGACCCAAGCATTTAATATTGGCAGGGAATATAGGATGCACCGAGGTTCCACTCTGGACACATTTAACTGTGCCCAGTCCATACTGACGGTAATTCAAACCACCAGGGGATTCACTAATGTTTGTACCGGAACTTGTTGTATCTTGAACAATCCGGGTTTGTCCACTGCTTGTACACTTCCCATCGGAAATACAAACTCAAATTTATGCACCGAGGAGCAACAATCAGGAAAGAGGCCCGGGAAAAGTGACCCATTGAAGTTATACCTCTCTGGGTGGCAGTATCCTACCAGTACATTGATTACTCTACCCACTGGTATGTCCCCATCTGTCATTTCCCCATAGTGAGTTTCCCATTGTATCCCTACTTCCCAATGTTGCTTTGAATAGTTGGGAGCAATGATATTTACCTTCATTCTTGGGGTAAATCGATTGGTCTTGGATTCTTTAAACTCAGGATTCATTTTCGTGGAATTAGCATTAGGCTAGATGATGAGCTGTTGGCATTGCTCTGCAGGATCAACAGAATTATAGGACACAAGAGCATTCAGATCAATAACCTGCAGCGAATTGGGCGTGACCATCCTTGGTCTTCCAAAAAGATAAACATACAGGGGTCTCTTATACTTGTCACCCAGGCATCAGCGAAGCAGCAAGAGCACCCAAACAAAAGGAAGAACAATGAGAACCACTGAAATCCACACAATCCACGGCTGTCCAGTGAGTAGCGTCATGCAGCTAGGAGGGGTTGTTTCTTGATCTGAAATCTTTAAACATAACACAGCATTAAGTATACACTTTAATTGAGAAACATGCACCCATTTTAACTTACCATCCTTATCAAGCCTACAACCTAGAGGATTGAGTCAATCCACTATTGTATAGGGATCCATCCCTTTTGACTCCAAGGAGTGCTCTCGCTTTCCCAGTTTCAGATACATTACTCTGTCCCCTGCTTCCCACAGTACAGGTTTGGTGGGCTTTTGCTCGTCAATCTTTTTAGTCATTGCTTCCAGAGCCTGTTGCACTTGAAACTGGAGAGTAGCTTTGTCTTCCTGCAGCTGTTTCAGCCACTAGACATTCTCCCCAAAACTGTCATGTTCACTCTTCTCATGGTAGCCTGGTGCTTGCAACAGGTGCATCGTAAATTTAATTACGTGCCCAAACAAAATTTGGTATGGCTGTATTTTTGTCCAATCTTACATCCAGTACTGGATCCTCTTTAAACAAAAGTTATTATCAGCATGTATCTACAGAGCTTGTGGGGACTCCTGGTACCATTCTAGGACACAGTATATTGCTTGTAGTTCGGCATGCTGAGCTGAACCATGGTTTAACATCCCCTGTGTATTACTTCTGCTTCCAGGTTAATGGCAGCGTATTTAACCTGCCATTTTCCCTCAGTTACAGTTGAGCTGCCATCTGTGAACCAAATATGTGCCTCTATGTCTGTTGTGTCTAGGTCCTGGAGGGGAGGAGCCTCACTTCGGGCTATCTTTTCTTCTGATGAGACCACAGGACACTCATGTTTTGTTCCTTTTCCAATTAATGCATGGGCTAACAAATCTGGCTTTGCTACAGTTTTGGTTGTAACCCCTCTATTAATCAGGGTCAGTGTCCATTGAGTCAGGCGTGTGTTGGACATGCGCTCCTCTGCTAAGCTCCCTGAGATAATATATTTTAGTGGCTTATGGGTGCTCTGTATGGTGATGGGTGCAGTGTCAGTAAGAGGTTCAAATGTTTTAATTGCCCATACTACAGCCAGACATTCTTTATCACAGGCATCAAAATTTAATTCAGGTCCAGCCAATTTCTTCGACTCATATGCAACAGGGACCCAGTTTTTCTTTCCGCCTTTTCTTGTAAGAGGGTCACTGCCATGGCCACACTGTTAACTGCCAAGCATACAACAAAAGGTTTTGTTTCATCCAGGAATTGAAGCGCTGATGCCATTACGGCTTTCCGTTTTAGAAGCCTCAGCACCACTGTTCCCTTTAAGGTGCACGCCTGAATGCCCGCGCGCAACTTTTCTGGCCCCATTGGCCAGCAGCACATGGGCCAGGGCTGGGCAGTTGAGATCCAAGCAGCTGGCCAGCGAGGAGTCACCGTCAGCTCCCAAAGCCCAGCAGCGAGGGCTGTGTCCAAGCCCAAACCTCTTGTGGCAGGTCTGGGATGAAGAAAGAAAAAAAGACTGGCTGCAGTGAGAGGCTTGGGCTCAGAGACAGCGCTGGCTGTGGGGCTTTGGGAGCTGACTGTGTCTCCCTGCTGACCAGCAGCTCTGATTTGAGGGTGTCCTCAGTACTGGCAGGCGTTCAGCTGGGGAGGAGGTGAAGCCTGCTGTCTGCTTTCTTCTTCTCTTTATTTCTCTTCTTTCCATCTCTTTTTTCTTTCTTTCTCTTTCTTCGATCTTTCTTTTTTCTCTTTTTCTCCTTCTTTCCTTTCTTCTTTCCTTCTTTTTTCTCTTTGCCTTCCTTCTTTTTCCTTTTACTTTCTTTTTCTCTTTCTCTCCCTTCCTTCTCTTTCTCACTTGGCTTCCTTTTCTCTCTGGAGTGCGTGTAAGATTGGCTCGCCCTTCTGAGACTAAGTCCAGAGACCTAGCTCAGAGACTAAGTCCTGAGTTTCCGCTAAGAGACTAAGTCCAGAAAACACCCTTCTGAGAGTAAGTCCCGCAATTTAGCTCATAAACTTCCACCAGAGACGTCACTCTCTCTAGGGTCGAGTGGTGGTATGACTCCTAGTGCAGCAGGAACATAGCCAAAGCCCAGTGAAACCCAATAAGGAGTGGGAGACATTTCCAAAGTTCTGCTGCTGTGCTGCTTCTTTTACACCTTATCATCACTTTCATCTCCTCTTGACCACTCACAAAAGGTGATTCTATCCTCACCCAATCACAGAGAGGATGATTTCATCCAACAGCTGCACAGTACTGCGATAGAGATCAAAGGGCTTTGGGGGTAACTGGACAGTGGGAGGAGAACTCCGAATACTTGATTGAAGGGGGAATGAGGGAGTTCAAAATTTTAAAATAATTCTCCATGTTGACCAACTGTTCCTTAAAGAGATTACATCTATTGGGTCTGTTCCCCTATGATCCATATGTATGGAGATCAGATTTCACTTGCTGAGTGCACGTTTGAATATTAGCTTTGTTTTTAAGCACTTGCAAATGATAACATGCCTATTTAACCACAAATTATTACATATTATGCTATTTCTAGCTTTATTTTAACACAAATTTCTACTAGAGTGCCTTATACTATTTTTCTACTCATATGTGTCTTTATCCAATCAAGATTTGCTGTGATACTAAAGAGATGGCAAAAATCTAGATATGAGTCAGCAGTGTGGTCTTGCTGCCAACAAGGCCAATGGCATACTGGGCTGCATCAAAAGAAGTATTACCAGCAGATCAGGGGATGTGATCATTCCCCTCTATTCTGCACTGGTGAGGCCACATCTAGAATACTGTGTTCAGTTTTGGGCCCCCCACTACAAAAAGGACAGGGACATGCTAGAGAGAGTCCAGCGGAGGGCAACCAAAATGATTAAAGGGCTGGAGCACAAGCCCTATGAAGAAAGACTGAAAGCATTAGGCTTATTTAGTCTGCAGAAGAGAAGATTGAGGGGGGATTTGATTTAGGCCTTCAACTACTTGAAGGGATCTCCAGGGAAGATAGAGCTCGACTATTCTTGGTAGTAACAGAGGACAGAACGAGGACAATGGACTCAAGTTGCAGTTAGGGAGGTCGAGGCTAGATATTAGAAAAAACTTTTTTACTAGGAGAGTGGTGAAGCCTTGGAATGAGCTGCCGAGGGAGGTGGTGGACTCTCCATCTTTGGAGGTGTTTACGGCCCGGCTGGAGAAAACCATGACTGGGATGGTTTAGTGAGAGTGGTCCTGCCTCTGGCAGGGGGTTGCACTAGATGACCTATGAGGTCCCTTCCAACCCTAGGATTCTATGATTCTATGATCTCAGGCTACAAGGCAACCCAGGAGCCTTCATTGTTGTGCTCCTGAAACACTGGAAGGTTCCATGTCCAGCGGGCCCCCCCCTGCTTCCGAGATCAGAGGGCAAGAAAGCTCAGGAGGTGCGCTTCGGGCGGTAGTCAAAGCTACTGGTACATTTTTTCTGGACTTCCTATTTTCAATTTGTAGTCTAGTAGCCTGTTTAAACAAGTCCCGGGTCAGAGTGTTGTTCCATTTTTATCTGTCTGAAGGGTTTCTAGCCACCAGCCTCCATGCTACATAACGTATTTCTCGAAGGTCATCCGCTGTCAGCCTCTGGTCTCCCCCTGTTGTGTTATCAGTGAGTGGTAGTTTGAGGTACAGCTTCTTAACAGGCTTCCAGTCACCCTCCTAGCGATGGGCTCTGGTACCCCTGCATCTTTGGAAAGAGTCTAAACCACTTTTGTTAGAAAAGGTTACCTGCCCAACTGCAGCAACAGCTGACTTCTTGATGGCTTCAGATCCCATGACAGCACGGATTTGTCTAACATTTTCCCTCAGTGTCTGTATGTTGGTGGGCTGTCCAGCCTACCAGACACTAAATCTGTTAGAGTAATATGGATGTATGGAGACTGCATGTTCCTGAGGTGCCTTCACGGGAAAGGCTACTTGGTCCAGGCTGGCTACATTGTTGCCCACTGCTACATTCCCGGGCATTACTTGCCTCAAACCCCATTGAGCTATGAACCTCTCTGGGTCTTCATCAGGTTCCTGTTTCAAAGTTAATGCTTGAACTAACAATATCTCCTACCCAGCTATTAACCAAGACTCTGGAGTACCTCTATATTCGGTGTATCATTCCCTGTGACGACCCGATGGGCTATGGCATATATCTCAGGGGCAGCACTTGCTAGGATCAGTCTCCACTTTTCTGATCCCACCAGTCCCTCTCAGGCAGCCAACTGATATGCTTTAACAGCCCATCGAGATAAGTTTTGTTTGTTGAGCTGGCCTATGAATCTGGCCATATTTTCAATATCTCTGGTGGAGGCTAAATGTATTGTAGCTGCCCAGCTCCCCCCACCCTGTTGTGTGGTGGTCACTGTTGACCAGATGAATGCCACAACAGGGTTTTGTCTAGGAGAGGGGTGGTGAGGGGGGAAAAAATCCTCTTCTCCCCATCCATCTGGATCACTATTAGTTTCCCATTCATCTGCTGACAACTGCTATCTTTCTCCACTAATGACAGCTGTTAGCTGTCTAGTGGCGAATCCTAGTCTGTGTTTCAGTTGTTTAATCAGTAATTCGCATTTTGAGTGATCCACCTTGTTTCCTGTATCTTTATGGGTCAATTATTTCATGGCCCCTGGAAGGGCCATTTTTTTCCTTTTTCAATTTTTCCATTTTTTTATTGGAGGCTTCTAGGACCTTATTACGGTTTTTCTCTTCCTGTGCAGGCTCTTGCCACTGGTTAGCTTGTTGATGAGCTCCTGTGGCAGTAGTTTTCCAATATTCTGTGTCAGCCTGGCTCTTATCCAGCTGTTCTTTAAGATAAACAATAAGCCCATGGTCCTGAGCTGACCTACTATAACATTTGTTATATGCTTCCCACAGCGCCAGATGGCAGCATTCTCCTTTTTATGGGTTCTTTAAATTGGTAAACACTTAAATACTGATTAAGTTTCTCTTCTAGATCAGATATAGCATGGACATGAGCCCAGGCTTGTTCAGTCCAGGGATTTGGCTCGAACTTGTGCAAAATGCTGGAGAACAAAGTCTCTCCCTTAATGAAAGATAGCTCTTTTGCACACCGCCCTGATTCCTCTGTGGAAGGGGTTTTGGACTTTTTCTGAAACATGTTTCCTCCTCCAACAGTATATCTCGTCTACAAGGGTACAGAACAAGGGGCACAAGTAGTGGTCACAGTTCCTGTCCTGTGTAGCAGAAAGTGAATACAGTTCTGAAGCACTGTATTCTATGCTCGAAGTTTTATCATGGCTTCTGCCCCATTTAGCAAAGTGGAAAACAGTTCTGAAACACCGTATCACCATAACCGTCCTTCTTCGAGATGGGCTGCTCACATACTTTCACTTACAGGTGTCTACGTGCCGCAGCGCACGGTAGCTCAGAAAGTCTTTAGCGTTAGCCTGTCAGGTCAGGGCGCACGGCCAACGCCCCCTCCACGAAGCGGCCGCAGCTATATAGGTGACCGTGACACTGACCCTCCCGGTCCCATATACCTTTGCCAAATCCATTAGCAGAGACGGTGGAAGGGACCTGAATATATATGAGCAGCCCATCTCAAAGAAGGATGGTTACAGTGAGTAACCAACCTTTCTCCTTCAAGCGCTGCTCACATCATTCAGTTACAGTTGACTGCTAGCCGTACCCAAGGACGGTGGGCGGAGTTACAGTCTACCCACACTGAGTACAGCTCTGCCCACAGTGGCATTATCTCTCGCCTGTTGGGCAATGGCATAGTGTGTCGTGAAAGTACGTATTGATGACCACATAGTGGCCCTGCAGATCACTTGGATCGGGACCTTAGCGAGGAAGGCCGTGGAAGACACCTGAGCTCTGGTAGAGTGGGGTCTCACAGTCTCTGGGAGAGGCGTGTTTGACCTTCCATAGAAATCTTTAATGCAGTTCACAATCCGTTTGGAGATGCATTGGGAGGATACTGGAGAACCTCTCATGCGTTTCGCAACCACCACGAACAGTTGGGAGGTCTTGCAGAAGGATTGTGTGCGCTCATTGTAGATTAGGAGCACGCTCCTCACATCCAGGGTGTGCCACCGTCTCTGGTTTTCTGTCACCTGCAGGTCTGGATAGAAGCCCAGCAGGCAGATCTCTCGATTCATGTGGAAGGGCGTGGCAACCTTGCGCAAGAACGAGGAGTGGTGACGCAGGACCACTTTGTCTGGGAAGAAAACCGTATATGGGGGGTTCAGATGATAGGGCTTGTAGCTCTGAGACCCTTCTGGCCGAGGTAGCGGCCAACAGGAAAACCATCTTGCAGGACAGCACAAGCAGGGTGGCTGAGTCTAAGGGCTCGTACGGCAGTTCTGTCAGAGGCCATAGCACCACGCTCAAATCCCATTGTGGGGTGGGGTTACGGATGTGGGGGGAAAAATTTTCCACTCCTGTCAGGAATCTATGGCAAATGGGGTGTGAAAAGAGTCGGACTCCATTTGTTTGGTGAAAGGCCGAGCAGTCTTCAATGCAATTCACAATCCATTTGGAAATACACTGCAACGTCACTGGGAATCCTCTCCTCCGTTCCGTGACTGCCACAAACAATTGGGAAGACTTGCGGAATGGATGTGTATGCTCGATATCCAGAGTGTGCCACGTCCTCTGGTTCTCTGTAATCTGAGGGTCTGGGAAGAACACTGGCAGGGAAATATCCTGATTAAGGTGAAAAGGAGAGCCCACCCAGGCCAGTTCTTAATAAATTGTTCAAAACAGTCAACCACAGAATTCCACTGAGCATCTTGTAGTCAAATGAGTATGGCTTCTCCTGCTCTCGTCAGTGGAGATGAAGCAAAATACAGAAGTCTTTTGTGTCTTCAACATTTTCCTTTATTGCTGGAGAAGACGCACCTAAGTTATGATTAGAAGATGCATTAAATACTCACTGCAGTCATGCGTTATTTAAAAAAGCAAGCAGACTTGTGGAACTTAAAGATTAACAGATTTATTTATCGTATAATATTTCGTGGGAGAAAATCCCACTTTGTCAGATGCTTTGAAGAGGGGGAACTTGCAGAATGATATGAAAATAAATGCAGGGGAGTGTGAGACATGGGATCAGGTCATACTGCAACAGCAAATCAGAGCATTTGTCGGGATTCAAACTCTAGGAGACATTTGCACATAGAGGGAGGGTGAAGTCAAATTACCTGTTATAATGTGAAAAGAATCCATAGTCATGATTAAATTCTGCTTTCACACAATCTTATCTGCGTATTAGTTGGATTTTTGCTGTTTCCCTTTGAAGTCTTGATGTCCCATAGATTTTCTTGAGGAACATTGTTAACAAATTATTAATGGAGTGATTAGGAAGATGGAAGTGCTCAGCAACTATTTTTTGTGTGTGTGTTGTGATGTCTGATGTCAGTTGTGTGCCCATTTATTCTTCTGAGTAGGGACTGTCCTGTTTGTCCAATGTATAAGGCATGGCGGCATTTCCAAAACATGATGGCATAAATCATATTAGTGGATGAGCAGGTGAAGGACCCTTTGATGGACTAGCAGACAACTGGGCAGGTGCAGGACGAATGTAGGGAAATCCCTGTCTAGCCTCAGTTTTGAGCCTCATTGTGCAGTATTTAAAAAAAAAAATCAGAGACAAGCTGTTTAAGTTTTACACACACGGGAAAGGAGAAATCAGACGTGAGAGCTGCTGGTTTTTTATGAGCAGACCTGCCTGAAACATAACCTTTTACCTAAAATGCAAATTTGTAGGGACAGCATATCCTACTATGTCTGTCATAAACCACAAATGGCTATATATCTATTTTATGACAATTTGACATTTTCTGTTTACTTTTATGTGAAATACACATGGGGGGGGGGTTGAAGTAGAATTAGCCAACTATCAGATGCTCCACCCAAGAAGACAGCACCTATTCTTAGATGCAATGATCATTTTTTTCCTGAATATACCAAAGGAAACACTCTCCCTATGAGTAAAATACAAGTAAGGACAGAATATATAAGCAAAAGGCAAAAACCAAGCTGCTTGTTTTCTGTGATTTGCTAAACTACTAAAAAAGGAACATGTATTGCAATCGTTGCTCAATCAAATTTTCCAGTACCTTCATCTAAAACTATAGGATCTGGCCGAGCCCAGCAGTTACTTTAGAATGTATAATACTTGCACATTGGTGTATCGCAATAAAATTTAAAGCTACATCTATAGCAGACTAATCTAATCTTAGAAAGGAGAAATTAATTGAAAAAATCACATTGAGGAATGGAAAACCATATGCATTCAAACATCCTCGTAACCTGAAGCAAACTTTCCTTGCCCTCTAAACAAAAGTTTTGTTGCAAGAACCCAATGTCCACTAGGAGGAACAAAAATCTGGCTTAGCTGAGTCGTTAGAGCAGTGTTTCCCACCCACTATGCCACAATTTTTTTTTTTAAAAACTACTCAAAGAATTCTGGCCTCGGTCACTGGTCCATGAATATTCATGAGTTAATTTGGAAACTATATGGTGGCATGCCTCAAATTAATTAAAGGTAGAAGGGTGTGCCACAGCAGAGAAAATGTTGGGAACCACTGCATTATAGAACTGCTTTCCCCAAATAAAAATAAAGGACATTCTCCTTGCCTTAGCCAGCACTTTAGAGAAACTGTTGCCAGTTTCTCCCATCTGCTTTTGAACACAATGGGGCCAGGACAAAAGTCTGAAGCAGCAGAAGCCCAGGAATAGGATTTTCTGATTAGAGAAGGGAAAGAGTTCTCGGGGGGAACTCTTTACCCTTCCTCCAGCCCAACAAAGAAGTCTCCCCAGAAACTTTAAGGCAAGCATGGCAGCAAAGCAGAAAGCAAAGAAGCAGTCACAGGTTTCTCTCTGGGCACCACAGAGATAACATCATGCTGCAGAAAAGCCCCAGCCCCTCCAAAAAATTAGATCAAGCCTGCCCTAAAACTAGGTGTGGGTAGTGGGGGGGGGGGTGTCTGAACCTGAGCAACTAACCGGAAAGAAGCCAGGGGACAACGAAGGGAAGCAACAAGACAAAGCAAAAGCACCATTCATACCATCTCCCTGGCTGCAGCCAACTCGGGTGGCCTCCAGTCAGCCAGCCCCCATCACTGCCAATATACACAGACATCAGCCCAGCAACGGATCCTCTCTAAATCCCGACCCCACCAGCAGCTGCAGCTGGACTGAACCAGCAGGGGAACACTTCTGGCTCTGCACGCTCCTGCGTGCTTATATTTTTAGAGATCTACCCCAGCCTCCAGCAAAAAGCCAGACAAAATGCACTTTTTCTCTAATGCCTGGAGGACAGAGGGCAGAAGGGCAAAAAGGAGCCCATGTCTTCCTATTGCCTGATGCCTGGTAACCCTATCCTGGAAGAGCCTGTCTGCTGCTGAGCCTGTCCAAGACCCTCCAGATCCTGGTCCCTTCTCCACTGCCAGCTCCCAGGAACTAAAGCAGCCTCTCTGGGTTCCTCTTTCACCTCTGCAGTTCATCTGCTCCCTGAGTCTGTATGACTTTCCATGAACACACAATTGTCCACAATATTGTGATTGAAGGGGTGCTAGCCCTTTCTGCTTGGTCTGGTGACCCCTGTTGCTGTCAGTGTGCATAAGGCAGCAACACAATGGGGCAATCCACTCCCCTCCTTCAGTTTAGGTCCTTGTTATAACTTGGCCTTCCAGCAGATCCATCCAAGAGTTGGCTTTTATTCTGTTACTTAAGCTTTCTAATTGTAGAAGTACCATACTTTGTAACACAGACTACTACTACTACTAGAACAGTTTGCTTTTCTCTTCTCTTTCAGTCAAAAAAATCTCTGGAGTTTTTATTAAAAAATCTACAAGTTATAACTTTTGTTGCACACAAGGGAATTCTCAACCCACCAAAAAAAGAGGCAAGTCCTAATTTGCAAACATAACTGCAATCCCCGTATCCCAGAAATGGTGAAATAAAAATGTGTGCACAGTTTTTTCTCTTCTTCATTGGGTCTATTTATAAAAAACCACAAAGGTTGCTTGCTAGTGACCTCAGTCCTTTTCATATGAATGAGCGAAACCAAAAGAGATATCAACGCATAGAGGTTGTTTGCACAACAATTAACTTCCAAAGGGATAGCTGTGTTAGTCTATTCCAGCA
Source organism: Podocnemis expansa (assembly GCA_007922195.1). NCBI lineage: Eukaryota > Metazoa > Chordata > Testudines > Podocnemididae > Podocnemis > Podocnemis expansa. The sequence goes on from ML682091.1 coordinate 15,185, forward strand.
AAACAACAACAACAACAAACCAAAAAAAACAAAACAAAACAAGGAGTCATGTGGCACTTAGATGTGACTGGGACATAAAGACTTCAAAGAGAAACATCTGAACTCGTATTAATATGCAGATTAAATTCTGTTAAAGCAGGATTGACTAGAGACTATGGGTTCTTTTTCCACTACAAAAGGTAATTTGAAGTCAGGCTTGCCAGGGTTTGAACCTAACAACTGCACTGATTTGCTGTTACTGTATGACCTGATCCTATGTTTTACACCCCCTTGCTTTATTTTCATTCCATTCTGTAAATTTACCCATCTTCGAAGCATCTGACGAAGTGGGATTTTTCTCCCACGAAAGCTCATGAGAAAAATAAATCTGACTCCTTGGGTTTTTTTTTTTTTAAAAATAATTAACACCTCATTGTTAGGTCTAATGACTCACCTTTGCTGCAGTGTTCTAAAGGGGCAGCCATGTTAGTCCAGTAAAGCAAAAAAAGCAAGGAGTCTTATGGCACTTAAAGACTAACAGATTTATTTATTTCATGAGCTTTAGAATCATAGAATCATAGGGTTGGAAAGGACCTCATGAAGTCATCTAGTCCAACACCCTGCCAAAAAAAGCAGGACCACTCCCACGAAATTATTTGAGCTAGAGTTTTAGCCAGCCAGGCCTTAAACATCTCCAAACACGGAGATTCCACCACCTCCCTAGGTAGCCCATTCCAATGCTTTACCACCCTCCTAGTAAGAAAGTTTTCCTAATATCCAGCCTCGACCTCCCCAGCTGCAACTTGAAATCATTGCTCCTTGTTCTGTCCTTTGTTACTACTGAGAACAGCCAAGCTCCCTCCTCTCTGGAGCACCCCTTCAAGTAGTTGCAGGATTCTATCAAAGCTCTCCCTCAGTCTTCTCTTCTGCATGCTAAATAAGCCTAGTTCTTTCATTCTTTCCTCAATCATCTTCCTCAGCCCCCTAATAATTTTCGTTGCCCTCCACTGGACTCTTTCTAATTTGTCCACATCCTTCCTGTAGTGAGGAGCCCAAAACTGGACACAGTATTCCAGATGCAGTCTCACCAGTACCAAATAAAGGGGAATAATCACATCTTTTGATCTGCTGGCAACGCTCCTACTGTTACACTGTGCTACTGTCCCTTGTATTGCCTTCCCTGAATCACTTGGGGTTGTAAACCCCCACCTGAGAAACATCCAACTAGATCCTTCTGTTTTGGCTGGGAATGGGAAGAGGTCATTACTTTGTATATAGGCCTACTCTGAATGAGAGCTGCTATTCCAGATCTGGACTGAGCCAAGGAAAGAGTAATTCTCAAAAAAACCCACATTCCAAAAATCTTTTCTATGCTTCAGAATCCCAGCTTGCTGCTGCGCACAGTGACCCTTTCACTCCTGGGTCTGTATCGCAGCCAGAGAGACTGAAACCCATCACTGATTGGCAAAGATTAGGATAAAGCCCAAGGAGTGGATCCAAAGTGACATTAACACTTGTAGGATAGTGAAGGCATCCACAAATGGACAGTGACCAAGCTCCCTAGCCAGTGGGAGGGGAGAGAGAAACTGAGGAGATATAAATGGCAGCGAGGTCACAAGCTCCCGCACCTGCTCAGATCAAGTCACTGTCTCAGAACTAGACAGATTTTTGTCCAATCCCTACCTCTGCCTACATCCCACCATGCTTGGGGACAGTGGTGCCCTGAGGGCCATGTCTGGTTTGAAAGGATTACAGTGGGTTTAGTTTTGGTGGGAAGGTCTGCACTGCAATAAAGGGACTGAGTGGCTTTTTTTCCTGTAGAAGGGCCGAGAACATTTATCTGCAGGGAAAGGGTCAGGGCAAAAGGTGCTGTGAAATTAACTAAAACTGGTTATAAAACATCTCCAATCTCTCCTCTCACCAGGACAGATGGAAGAATAACATCCACAGTTCACTCCAGACCATCCCAGCCTTCTAGGGATGGGGAAGGGAAATGGCTGCAGTGGATCTGACTCAGCTAGGGATTATGAGAGAGTTGGTGGTAGGTTCCCTCTGGCCTGGGCAGTTGCAGGGGGGCAGTAAATATATAGTGACTGGGAGCTGCTGGGGATGTGAGTCTGGAGGGAGAAGTGGGCCAGAATCGTGCAGGGTGGAGGAAAAAAGGGGGACTGAGTGTGACATACACGCTGGGACTTCTTTCACCTGGAGATTAGATTCTAGGAACAGACCCCCTGGAGACTGTGAGTAGAAATTGCCCTATTTATGAACCCACTATCCAGAGGCTGCTATGAGATGTGAAGAGGACATGCACAGTGATGTTTAGGGGAGATGCCCATCCCCTCTCATGCAGCTGCTGGCAATGAGGAGGGTGTTGGGATTCCCAGCATGGAGCCATCTCTGGACATTGTAGGGGGCTCTCTGTCCTGTATCAGCCTCTGGCTGGTAGGCATGTGGGCAGTGGGGCTAGGAGGGCTGTCAGGAAACAGGTGGTGCTGGGGAGTAGGTGCGGCCTGTGGCAGAAAAGGGGGGGGACAAAAGTCAAGGCTTGAGTCCTCATGTGGCATAGGGGCGTCCTTGACTTTTGTCCATGGCTCTGGACTCATTGCAGATCAGATTTCCTCTCCCATCGTGCCACCGCCTACTTGGTGAGGTGAACTGGTGCCTTATAGGCCTTAACTGTGCTGCATTATGGGAGATGTATTCAAGCTGAGGTCTGCCTCTAGAGAAGGGGGGGCTTAAAGTTATTAAACAGCTGCCATGAGGCCTACAGCAGTATTTCCAAATGAAAACAGTGTGTTTCACAGGCATTCATTATTTTACTTTAAAAAAAAAAA
>ML682091.1:27997-71620 GCA_007922195.1 Podocnemis expansa
CTGCTTCACCTACCCCAAAAGCTGCATCTACCTCAGTTGACAGCAGGAGGAGCTGTCCCTAGGGGCTGCAGCCAGCAACTGGGAGCTGGAGCAGTGCAGAGCGCTGTGGAGGTGGAGGACCCAGGTTCATGGGCCTATAGGGGGCCCCCATGATGGGCCTTCACCTAGGGCCCCCAATAGCCAAAGTCAGCCTCTGTATGTAAGTGAAGGCATCAGGCAATGTATTTGAGAGATATTCAAAGTTCAGGCACTAGGCAGCCAATGAAAATAGCCATTTTTGCTCTGAGAGCATATGACATGCTGAGCTAGCAGTAACACAAGGTAGCGTGTGCTTCCTGATCAACTGGGCTGTGCTGCACTGACTCAGCTTCCTGCTCTCTGAGACACGTGTTGTGGCCATCTAGGCTGCTTCCATCCTCTGGGATCTAATCTGCAGGGGACATCCCACTCCACAGTCTGTCTGAGGCAGGTAAGAGGTGGCATTTATTCCTTCAGCTAGGCAAACTTATACACACTAGCATGAAAGAGCTAGTGGCCCTGATTCTCTAGCAGTGACTACTGATTTTGGGGGCCCAGCTTGAGACACGTGAAAGGTGCCAGGTTTTCAGAAAGTACTGGGCACTTGTCCTGTGGTAATCAGGCATCTTTAAGATGCCTCAAGCTGGGTCTCCAAATCACCAGTCCTGGTGGAAAGCCTGGCCCTGTGGCTCCCAGAGCATTTCTGAAAGAAGTGTGAGCAAATATTGGGGTTTCTTTATAGGGAACCAATCCAGCTGATAACATTTATGGTAGAAGGGGTGTCAGGGAAATCAAGAAAATTAATTAATTGATTGAAAAACAATTAATTGAAAATTAATTAATTGAAAAACAAGATAATTAATTAATTAATTGACAAGAAGAACAGGTTTCTATCCTTTGTGGCTGGGGAGAAAGAAAAGCCTGAGACCATGAAGTGTGTGAACTGGGGAGGCCCAAAGCCCCAAATTTAAAACCGTGTTATTTTTAGGATTATCTAATGATGGGGGGGGCACAATTTGACTCATGATTTTTGAATGGGTGGAACTGGCTTTTCTGTAGATTTTCAGAGGGTGACCAGTGCCTTTAAAGGGAAATGGGACCAACCAGCTGCTTCTCATCCTAAATGGGTGCCTGAGTGGGACTAAGAGGTGAAGTGACTGTGATAGGCCTTAAAAGGCCTGAGCCAGGCTGGGCAGGTTTTGTTCTATGAAAGACTCTTGAGTTAAGGTCTCCAGGAGGCTGGGCATGCTGGGGAACCAACCTGGGGTTGGGCTCTGTACTGGACCAGAGAAAGGTGCAAGGTTCAGAAAAAGGGCAGAGAATTGTGCTTTCATGGAGCCAGAAAGACTTTCAAGGGTTCCCAGGAGGGGGCTGGGACCAGGACCCAGAAGATGGACAGAGCTGAGGGCCAGAAGAACCTTTTTGTTTATTTGGACTTGTCTGGTTGGACTTTTGCTATCCTGGAAGGGATTAAGTCTGTTTGTGACTTGTCTAGAGGGTTAAGCACCAGCACTGAACTCTGTGTATGTGTAGAGTTAGTGGGGACTCTGAAGGAGGGAAACTGAGGCAGGGAGTGCCTTGTAATGCTATGCTTGATGGTGGAGGGGCTGGCTATAGGGCAGGAATACCAGGAAAGAGATGCCTGCTGACTCATCCACTCTCAAGGGTAATTGGGACAAGGGCCCCAGCTCTTTAGCTGGTGGCTGCCATTGCTTCTCCAGGCTGGGTGGAGACAGGGCGACTGCCCCTACTGCTCCAAGCTTGCCAAGGAGAGGTGTGGGGAGTGCAAGGGGATTCCCAGGATCCCAGCCTTCCTTACTCAAGGATGCCAGAGGTGGTCTATGGAAGCACAGGCCAATTATTAGGGTTACCAGATGTCTGGCAAAAAAGGAGACATGTCCTCCTTTTTGCCCTGCAGTCCTCCATCCTCCAGGCATTAGTGAAAAAGTGCATTTTGTCCGGCTGTTTGTGGGGTGCCAGGGCAGCTCTCTAAAAACAGAAATACGCACCAGCCTGCAGCTGCAGAACGTGTTCCCCTGCTGGCTCAGCCCAACTGCAGCTGTTGGTGGGGTTGGGAATTTGGAGAGAATCCCTTGCTGGGCTGGTGCAGGTATATTGGCAGTGAAGAGGGCAGGTTGGCCAGGGGTCATGGAAGTGGTTTTGCTTTGCCTTGTTGCTTCTGCTCCTCACCCCCAGCTTCTTTCCAGTCTCCAGCTCAAGTCTGCTCTCCCCCCTCCCCTGCCCCCAACACCCTGGGTTTTGGGGAAGGCTTGATCTTATTTTTCAGAGGGGCTGGGGTTTTTCTTCAGCTTGATGGCATCTCTGCAGTGCCCAGAGACAAACTTGTGGCTGCTTCTTTGCCTTCTGCTTTGCTGCCCTGCTTGGCTTAAAGTTTCTGGGGAGGTTTCTTTCTCTTAATGGCTCAGCTTAAGTCACATCTTTATTCCTCCTAATAGACACTAGCTTTTTGCAACAAATCTTTTGTTTAGAGGTCAAGGAAAGTTCACTTGGGATTGTGAGAAGGTTTGAACGCATATGATTTTCCTTTTTTCAATGTGACTTTTCAATTTGCTTCTCCTTTCCAGGGTGAGATTAGTCTGCTATAGATGTATCCTTAAATTTTATTAAGATAACAGATGTGCAAGTATTGCACATTCTAAAGTAGCTGCTGGGCTGGACCAGATCCTATAGTTTAAATGAAGTCAGTGGGAAATTTGATTGGGCAAGGATTGCAATGTTTGTCCCTTTGTTAGTAGTTTATCAAATCATAGAAAACAAGCAGCTTGGTTTTGCCTTTTGCTTATGTAGTCCATGTTTATTTTTATTTTACTTTTAGGGAGAGTTTCTTTTGGTTTATTTAAGAAAAAACTGGTCATTGCATCCAAGAATAGGTGCAGTCATCTTGGGTGGAGTATTTGATAGTCAAAAATATGTAATTCTACTCCCACTCCATTTGATGTGTATTTCACATAAAAGCAAACAGAAAATGTCAACTGTGATAAATAGATATATATCCATCTGTGGTTTATGGCAGACATAGTAGGATATGATGTCTAGAAAGTGTATATTTTATGTAAAAGGTTATGTTTCAGGCAGGTCTGCACATAAAAACCAGCAGCTTTCACTTTTCTGATTTCCCCTTTTCTGTGAGTGTAAAAATGTAAACAGCTTGTCTGTGATTTTTTTTTTTTTTAAATAATGCACAGTGAGGCTCAAAACTGAGGCGAGACAGGGATTTCCCTGCACCCCTCCTGCATCTGCCCAGTTGTCAGCTAGTCAGCGTTATACCAAACTAGCCTGCACCCCTCTGCCCCTGATTTCAAGTGTTGGGGAGAATACTGCCCACAGAGAGAACTTTTCCTTTAGAAGCCAACACCTCAAATTCTGCTAGACTTTGTGTTGTCAAGGGCCCGCCCCTCCGTGTACCAGACAATGAGGGTGAATTCTGTGAAGGGACTTATTGTGTTAAAACTGATTTTAATCTTGTCCATAATTACTACATTAAATTTATTGGAGGTTTGCTTCCATTTGCAACTTGCAATGTAAAAATATTAATCTGGATAGAAGTTCTGCAGCTTGATGATTCTTGACCCTTAGTATAAATATTAAATACTTAATTTTGTGACTCCTTAAAGTGGCTGGCTTTATGGTTACTTTAATGTGAAGATGAAAAATGCTTAAGCCATTCATTTGCTATCCCTGAGCTGCTGGTCCCGCAATTCATCTCACACTGTATCTAGGGGCTAGACAGATTTCTCTGGAGTTGGGTGATCAATGGGGCAAGCATTTAGGGGGTGGGGAGGCAGCAGTAGCTGGTGTGGCTGGGTGAATGAAGGCAGCCTGGGCGGGCCCTGGATGTGTATGTGTGTGTGTCCTCCAATGTCCTCCTTTTTCTACTTCCTTGTCCTCCTTTCCATGCTTTGGTATCTGGTAACCCTGGCCAATATGGCTGCAGTGGTTCTTGCTTCTCTCACACGAAGTGGCCATTTTGTGGTACAGTTCCTGAGTCTGAGAAGCAGGAACAGAGGAGATGCAGTGGACCTCATTTCAGGGTGAGCATGCTCAGTACAATCTGGTCTCAAAATATGGTAAGTCCCGTTTAGTGAGGCTGTCTTTAAAATCTCAGTTCCCTTCACTGCAGCAGGCAGAGAGAGAGACCTTAACTCAAAACCGAGCCCATGGAACCTGAGCATTTGTCATCCCCAGTGATATGTTACAGCAGATTCCCTACTGCACGGAGGCACAGAGAACGTACTGTGGTCTCTCTCTTGATCAGTGCTGTTAACACTGAGCATTCAGAAATGAGACAGGCAGGGGCATCGCTGGGGGGGGTGAGGGACCTGGCGCATGGGCCCAGGCCCTGCCCCTTGGCCGGGGACACGGGCGGCTGTGCCCCAGATCCCCGGCTGGGGACGGAGATCTGGGGCACTGGCACTGGGGCTCGGGGCACGTGCCCCGGCGTGCCCAGCACCAGCGACGCCCCTGGAGACAGGACTCAAAAAATAAAGATCTATAAATCAGGTATTGGATCACGGTGCCCCCTGCCACCACCACAAGATGGGAATGCATTGTTCAAAGAATGTAATTGTTGGGGTGTGAGCATAAATGATTTTTTTTTTCAATGGGATCCCAAGGAAAAAGTTTGAAAGCTACTGGTCTAGGGGGCTTAGAAATCTAACTGTTTGCATTGCAGTAGTGCCTAGAGATGACTCATCAGAAATTAGCACCCTGTGGTGTCCTCCTCCTTCTCTAATTCTAATGGAAGATGTGTCCAAATATCAGTATAAGAGCCCTGCCCCCCACCCCCTGCTGAAAAATGTTTGGTGATGAGAAGGCTCTCCAGTCTTGAATGTCTGTCTTAATTGTGTTCTTATTAGTGGCAAAAATATCCCTACTCAACCCTGGTTTTCTGTATGGCATTTACCTTTCTGCAGAGGAGAATCATTCTGAAACTGAATTTCCTTTGGGCATATGTGAGGAAGAAAAGCAGGTAGCAGCAGGATTTGCCATTCCCTCTTTCCTAAGTGAAGGGATCCAGGGCTCACCAGGATCTGGGGAGCAAATGAACAGTTTGATTAGTACTGTAGGGGCTGTTTCTTCGTGTGTGGTGGGAGTATGGGTAACTACTCTGGGACTGTGGGTAGATTTTGGAGTTGGCCTGGGGGAAGACAGCTCTGCAACTTCCCCTCCTGGTCTGGCTTCCACCACTGGTGGTGGCTCTGGGGCCGTGCTGGGGCCAGATCCTACCACTGGTGGTGGCTGCTGTCTGCCTCCCCACTGAGGTGTATAGCCCCTCTTTGCTCTGTCTCACCCCTCATCATCCCTCACAACCCCCTGTACATTCAAAACGCCCCCCCCCTTCAGTTGCTGGGGAAACCACTGCTCCTTGCCACTTCATCTGTCACCCTTGCCAAGACCCCCCCCCATGCCACTGGCTACCCCTTGTGCTGCCCTCATACCATCCCTCCCTCTCTCCTGTACTTCTTCCCCTGCTGCTGCTCAGAATTGACTTTGTAAACTAAAGGCTTTTTTTTTTTGACTGTTTAAATTTACTCCACACATTTTTTTCATGTTTCTAAAGCAACTTCCAGGGTGGAGGGATGCTTTCAGACCACAATATGTGGAAGGGCTGCAAAGTGTGCAACAGACCCTTCAGTCCATGTCCGAGGAGGATAGGTTTGCACTAGGAGGTGTGTGCCCCGAATCTTCTATGTAGCAATGCCCCTGTCCCACTGTATAGGCCATGGGTTAGCAACTGAAAAGACAGGGCTGTAACTATGGTGGAGCAAAAGGGGCAAGGCCCTGGGTGAATGGTTTTACAGGATACCAAAAGCATGCTCACACAGATACTTCCTGGCAGAAAAGAAGTGGCGGGTACTGTGCTCCATTCCTCTCCAGAGAGGAGTTTGTGCTAGCCTGAGAGGTTAAGTATTCCCCTGCCAGGACAACTTATCTTACTTAGTGATTTGCACCGCTCGGCCACTCTCAAGTCTCTTGCAGCTCCTGGTATTGTGTAAGCCGTATAGGGGGCATGCAGATTGCTAAGTGTCAATCTGTTCTCAGCTCAGCTTACTGACACACAGAGTAGCTCCTCTCTCTGTTCCAGGGGAAGAGAGGAGGGCAATTTGAATCCCCGTCTAGGCAGGCAGCCTGTGCACATGGCATGGCTCTGACTCAATTTTACTCCCCTGCCCACCAGCACAGGGGTAAGTACAAGCTACCAGGGCTCAGGGGAGGTGAGGAGTGTCGCTGTCCTGGGGAAGGACCAGGGCCACCAGCCCAGGCCCAGCCCCTTGGCTGCAGGGCACGCCCCCAGCTGGGGACATGGCAGGGAGCGGCAGCCGCAGCCCTGGGGCCACTTGGCCTAGGAAGGGGCTGGAAGTGGCTGCCGCTGCCATGAATCCCTAAGCCCTGGATCTCCGGCTGGATCTGGCCGGAGACTGGGAGAGGCAGGGGGCCACGCCAGGACGCGGGGCACTGGCGCTGGGATTCAAGGCATGGGCCCCGTGTGCCAAGTGCCAGTGATGCCCCTGGAGGAGGCAAAGGGAACGTAGGGGGTGAGGTGGGTGGCAGGCCACGCAGGGGACCCCAGGCCTGTGTGGTGCCCCAGAGACCAAATCAGGGCCAGGGAAGGGGGGAGGGGCTGACAGAGAGTTTGGGGTGAGAATCTGAGCAATCTGACTGAGAGACCCAGATGGGACAATAGCTGCCCAGCTACAGTGGTGTGGGCCACAGGGTTGGGAAGTGGGTGGCTTTGGGGCAGTAGGGGGTGGGGGGAACAGGCAGTTTAGGGGCAATGGGGGGGGTGGACAGTTTTGTGCTTGGCTGGGGAGGGTGGCTAGGAGGTCCTAGGTGGGACAATAGATGTTCAGGGTGGTTTTGAGCCAGGTAGGGCACTGAGTTGTGGGATGGTTTTGGTGGCAATAGCAGGGGGATGTTTTGAGCCAGGTGGGGCAACAGCAGGGTGAGAAGAAGTAACTCCAGGCTCCCTGTAGCTGGGACAAGAGGCTGGTGGTGGGTTTTTGAGTCCCCGCGGGGGGGGCGTGGGGCTGGTGCTGCTTTGGCTGTGTGAAGCTCTCTGGAAGAGGCTGGGCTGTAGGTTGCTGGCCATAGCATGGATGGTCTGGAAAGGTGAGAAGCAAGTGCCAGACTCCCTGTGATGGGTCTCGGGAGTATTTGAAATAACTCAGGTTTCCAGCAGAACGAGAGGGTGGGGGGAGGAGGGTGAAGAGGGCAAGTGCTTTGGGGGGGTGTAGGAGATGAATGATGGGTTGCTGGTGGGTGGGGTGGTTGGTAAAGTGAGTGATGGATGGAGCTGTGGTAGCTGGTACCTGGGGGGGACTAAACTCATAGTCACTTATAAAGAGCCTATGGATTTGAGCAATGGGGACACATCCTGCCATTGATAGCTAGCAGGGCAGATCCTTCTGTTCTTGCTACCAACAGGCCCTGGCGCCTAATGCTCACAGCTTGCTATAATTCAAAGGGGCAGCCACGTTAGTGTAGTTCAATAAAACAAACAAACAAGGAGTCCTGTGGCACTTCAAGACTAACAAATTTATATTTGCATGAGCTTTTGTGGGAGAAAATCCCACGTCACAGAATCCTTCCTTTTGAGCCACTACCCAGTTTCCTTACACACCAAGACCCTTGTGTCTGTGCATGCAGGTAGGAGGCTGATGTTAACAAAACTTGGTGGGTTTACGCCAGGTCTTTTCTCTCCTATGTTATGTTTCACATAAGAATAAAGACGTGCTTTGTTAGATGAGTCTGCAGCTAGTCTCCTGCAGTGGTGAGGCAGGATGCTTTAAAAGCTTTCTTGATAAGACTGCTTAGCATACACATTATTGTAGCTGTCATATTTTAGGGGATCTGACTGGCTGCAGAAAGGGGTAATGAGTTACTGAACCCTTCACTTGTGGCTAGTTCAAATCTAGCTCAGATTAATAATTGAAGATTATGAAAATGCTATGTGGTGGTGGTATGTGAAAAGAATTGTTAGTCTTAATCCATTTCCTGATGGACAGACTTTTTTACAGCATCAGGACATAAATTAAGAGCAGAGAGAGCACTGGATGAATGGACCACGGAGACTGAAAGTGCCACACGATTTCTTATTTTTTTTTTTGCTGAACTACTAAAGTCTGAGATCGAAAGGGGTAGCTGTGTTAGTCTGTTGCAGAGAAAGAGTCCTGTGGCACTTTTAAAGACTAACAGATTTATTTATTGCGTGAGCATTTATGGGAGAAAATCCCAGTTTGTCAGACACAATGAAGCATCTGATGAAATGGGATTTTCTCCCCCAAAAGCTCATGCAATTAATAAATCTTTAAAAGTGCCACAGGACTCTGTTTGTTTCTCTAACGTTTGAGAATTTGCATATCTGTGTTTTACTGCAAGCAATAAATGCAGTTTTGTGTTTTTGTTTGTCTCAATTGTTTCTGCTTATGCATTGTGTTCAATTCTATATCACATTTTATTTATCACATTGTTAATCACAATACTTATTGTGTTATGCAGTGTTTGCTAGTTTGTGACAACTAATATTGACATAAATGCGATAACTGATGCATATGGTACTGAGAAGTAGTTGCAAATGCCTACCTGCGCTGGGGTCCGGCACATGCATAAAGGGGCCCTAGACAATACAGGAAGGTGGCCCAGAGATTAGGCGGGTTCTGGGGCCAGTCAAATTATACTTTTTAACCACTGGGTATGCTCCATTCCAGGATGGAACCACTGGTGGGGGGGACGCCCAGCAGTTGGGAAGGGGTATAGTAACCCTTGGGGAGAAAGGGGTTAACACTCTGGTCAGTGAGTTCCAGGACAGCCAATAGGAACAAAGCACAGGTTTTTGAATTGGAGCAGCAGCCTTGCCTGTTCCTGTTTGGATGCAGCAGAGCTCCTGGGAGGATTAGGAGGAGGACAGAGGGGCCTGAGGAAGGATCCAGTGACATCCTTACCAAAGATAAGCTCAAGTTTGTTACTGACCAGGCGTGAGCAGAACAGGGAATTTTTATTTAGATGTGGTCAGGGTATTTTCTGTGTTTTTGGTTTGTTTTTTGGATTTCTCTGTGCTGAGCGCATATTCCCCCCCCCACCCACCCACCCTGTAACTACCTAAGTTAAATCCCAGAGAAGCAACTCTGTTTTTTTTATCTGTTCTTTTTAATTAAAGATTTTACCTTTTTAAGTAAGCTCTGGTTCTGTGTCCTCAAAGATGAGAGGTTTGTGTGCACGTGCCTCAGACTGCACAGGCAGCTACAAAAACGGATTGTGTTCCAGTTTCAGCTGATAGTCCAGCTGTGGTTCAGTCTCTCTCCAGAGAGAGGAATAAAAGTGATTGCAAGTACGTCACAGGAAGGAATTCCCAAGTGCACCTTCCTGGGTTTCCAAGAGGTTTTTTGCATTTGGGTGGTGGCAGCGATACCACTTCAAGGCCAGGAATTGGAGGCCTTGGAGCGTTTTAAGAGCAGGCTTTAAGGCCAGTGGCTTTTCAGGCCTGTTGCGGGCCCCCACCTTCTGCACTCAGTGCCAGAGTGGGGAAACAGCCCTGACAAGGGGCACCAGTGGGGAGGCCCCCCAGTGGCAGCAGGGGATAGATCGGGTTCTGCGCTGACAGTCGGCGGTGACTGGGGATGGACTCCGGCTTCGCACCAGTACCTGGCAGCAACACAGTATTGGATCAGGTCCTGGGCTGAACTGGGCCCTGGGTTGGGGGGGGGCGGCTTTGGGGCTGCTTGCCCTGGGTGACAAAAAGTCTAGTTAATGGCCCTGCCAAAAGGTAAGAGCCATTTAAAAAATTCCTTCAATAGCCAAGTGTTTTAAGAGCCGCAACGGGTATAGCCCCCTGGTGGTGGGAGCCTGAAGCCTGGTGCGGGCTGCCCACAGGGTGCCTCATGGCAGGGGTGGGGGGCAGAGCCAGGAGCCGCAAGGGGTCCATCAAAGAGCCACAGGTTGCAGACCCCTGGTATAGGCAATGAAGAAAAGCCTGTCTGGAGAGCAGCTGATGGGGAAGAGCAAGCCTCCAGTGTGGCAGGGGGCTGTGCTCAAGATCTGTAGGCCTGTGAGAGGAGATAGGATTCCAGATGCCTCTCAGAGCTCCACTTCCTCTTCCGGCAAGATATTTAATAACGACTGTCACATCCACAGATGGGGATGTTCCTGGATTTGCAGGTCTTTGCTTCTAGGAAAGATCACAGGCACAGTTCAGTGGCAAAGGCCTTTGGTCAGATTTGTCATCAACATGAGGACCTTATGTGTTACCACATGTATGACCCCAACAAGGTAGTGACTCAGTTGGCATATAAGGCTGCCTCCTAGGCTAGTGCAAAGATTCCCCTTTTATGAGCTCTCCTTTCATACATTGATACAAACAATTGACGTATTATATCCTAGATCTTGTTAGTTACACCCTTCTTGTACCTCCAAAAAAAATCCTCCTCATTATCCTGTCATCCCTCTTTGCCCTCACAAGGTGTCAGTGTGTACCTGGCCATCTCATAGGGATGTGTTTACTTTGGGGCTTAACATATCCCAGGTGACAGACTGCCCTGATGTTCAGGAATTTGCCCTGATGTCTAGCTTTGCCATGGCATCCAGGGAGGCAAGCACCCCTGGCACCTCAAAAAGAGGCAGAGGCACTGGCACATTCAGCACTGCCAAAAGTGCGCAGGGCAGCAGCTTTTCTTTAGCAGTGGGGGCTTTTGTGCACCACCACCAAAAGCGTAGTGGTTGTGGTGGGGAACTACACACACAGGCAACCTAAGGTCTTCGAGTGCTACTCGGATGCATTCAGTAATAGGTGTCTCCGTGCCGGAGCAGCAGATTGGTCAGAAAAAACTTGTCCTAGCCTGTCAGAAGAGGGGAGACGGCCACCACCCCTTGCGCCACCCATGGCTATGTATATGGCCACCACCCCTTGTGCCACCCGTGGCTATATATATGGCCGCCTCCCCACCCCCTCCTCAGTTTTATTTCTTCCGCCTTGCACGTCGGATCTGGAACGTCCGCTCCTTGCGAATTGCAAGCAGCCTGTCTCTTTGCCTTGGATTCACTATCCAGTGGGGCACATCTCCTTGTGGATTTAACTCCACCGCGAGAGCCCAATACTGGATCGGAACATCACATCGATGATGCTGGGGTTTAAACCCTGTGCTGAGTGCGGCAAGGCCTTCCCCCAGGGCGACCCCCATGGGAAGTGCCTCAGGTGCCTGGGCAAAGACCACATGGTCTTGGTGTGTTCCATTTGTCTCTCCTTTAAACCACGAACGACTAAGGAGAGGGAACAGCGACGCCACGCCCTAGCCTCAGAGGAGGCTCGGCACCCTTCACCTGAGGCTTCTGGTGAGAGCCTGGCACCGAGACCCAGCTCAGTGCTGGAGCCTACGTCGCACCGTGCCACCGATGGCCGCCGCCGCCGCTCCACTTCTGTGCCGACTCTGGCACCGCAGCACCTACCCGGCGCCTCGGCACCAATCGAGGCCACCCTCAGTCAGCCCGGTACCGAAGGAACAGGAACCCTCCTGCCCAAGCAGTCCCCCTTCCCTAGCTAGGACTTGCCCACGACTCACGTGGAGTCACTTCTCGTCCTGTCCACCCCGGAAGTGGTGGAGGCAGCACGAGCTCTGCTGCTCCTCCCGACTCCCCCAGCCCCACTTCCAATCAGAAGGGGCAAACTGGCTTTCGTTTCAAAGGCCTGGGTTCATCTGGGACACTCACCCTAGCCGTCCAGCCCCCCGTCTTCCACCCCAGTGGGGACTGACATCGCTCCACAGATGATACTGGGCTGTGAATCCTGATTCCCCATCCCCCACCTCCAGCCCAGAAGAGCGACTATCTAGGGGCTCCAAACGGCCCCGGCGCTGCACATCGGCACCATCCCCCTTCCGGTTTCCGCCATAAGAATGGTCCCCTGAGGGAACTCCCTCCCTTCCACAGTGGACCCTCGGTGGCGCGCTGTCCCCGGTACTGGAGTCCTTTATGGGCAACCTCTCGGTGCACTTTGATCTGCTGCACTGGGCTACGGCCCACTTAGGTATGGAGGTGGAGCCCCTGAACCTCCTCCCCCAATACCCTTTTTGTAGCAGCATTCGCCTCCATGGCACCTTTAGCAATTTTGCCCCACCCGACAGTGTGGGACCTGGCATGCTCCCAGTGGCAGAGTCCAAGCTCTGTCCCCCTGGTTTTGGATACAGCGAGCATGAAGTATTGGGTGTCCAAATCGGATTACCCCTCGCTCGCTGGCCACCCAATCCCCCCCAGGGACGTGGTCCAGATGGCAATGGGGGCCGGAGAACCCTCCAGGAACCCCCTTCCTCCCTCCAGGGAGACCAGGGAGCTGGATTTGTTAGGCCATAAGGTGTATTCCTCTTCAGCCTTCCAGTTGCGAGTGGCAAACAACCAGGCTATAACCAGCAGATACTTGCTGGCTGTCTGGGAGTCACTTGGGAAGTTTAGAACTATGCTCCCACCTGGGGCCAGGGACTAGTATGATGCCTTCCTGGAGGAGGGCAACATAATATCTCAAGACCTCCTCCTTTCGGCTTGCAATGCGGTGGACACCGCTGCCTGCACCGTGGCCTCGGCAGTTACCCTCCGCAGGGTAGCATGGCTTAGGAAGGCTAGAGCCCCTGCTAACGCACAGCAGGCAGTTCTTGACCTGCCCTTTGAAGGGGATGTCCTGTTTCCCCCGCACCCCTCTCGGTGGTGGGTAGAGTGCAGTGGGCCCTGTTCCCTTGCCTTCATCCAAGTAACACCAGTCTTGCACCATCTCCTTGCCCCCTTCATTCCACAGCATGTGGGGAAGAAGACGGTGACCAGACCCTGGAGTGGGAATGATGGATGTCTGAGAAGCTGGGAAGAGGACTGTGGCCTAGGGAGGGTGGAGGGTTTGTGTTGTTTTGTTTGGATTCTCACTTAGCCTGAAGATGAAGGACATTCGTTAGAGTGGTGACTGTGGAGAGCTAAACTAAATTACTGTCCAAAGTCTTGAGTGGAAACTAAGGCATAGCCAGAAGTAAACTCAAAACAGACCTTCTGGATGCCTGGCCAGGTAAAAGCCTCTTACAGAACCCATTCTTTGGTAACTTGTGGGTGTTTGTGCAACAACAACAACAACAAAAAAAAGCCCAGCTTTATGCTGGTTTGGAAGGTGGGGGTAGATAGCAAAGACCCCTAATGTATTTGTAGCATCAAGCTGTGATTTCACATGTGGCCATTAGGTTATATTACACCATCTCTGTGGTATCTCAGTGCTATCCAGGAGTGCTCTAAGTGGTGTGACTGGCATCAGTCTTGCATGGTTCTGTTTCAGGGTGAATTGATTTAAATCATCAAGAGAAAATAATTGATTTTAAATCAAATTTCCTACAGATTGTTCTTTACATATTTCTTCAATGGTGTAAATCTGATCACTAGAACGTGTTAATTTACAATTCAAAGTGCATTTTACAAAATCTAGGAGGGTACATTTTTTGTAATTTTTTTAGGTAACTTGATTTAATTAGGAAATAGTACATAATACCTGTTACCTGTTTCAAGTTGCAGATACAGCAGCAGTACATAGGAATGGTAAAAACTAAATCACACACACAAACACAATAGCACTTATATTTTATTTAAACTAAATCTTAAATGTTTCACATTTCCAATTACAGCAGTGTCCCAAGTTGCTGGCTGATGGCTGTCCTTAAACTCTTTTTTTCTTTTTTTAATTTCAAATTCTGTTAACCAAGACAAGTCATCAGAATGCAAATGTATCCTGTCCTTAAAACTTCTACAATTAGCTTTCATCTTCCCTGCTTCAACTGTCATTTTTATTTAGAGACTAAAGCAGAAATTTCAGTTTGCTTGTTTTTTTTTTTCAACTCCCAATTGATATCTTAGCTTTGAGTAAATAATATCAAATGATGAAAATATTCTCTCTGTGTCTGCAGAGGAAGCTACTGCTGTGAAAAGTTGGCTTAACATCTGAAGGAACTGTTTCAAGGTGCCTGGCTAATGATTTCCACCAATTCAGGGGAATGACTTTGTTTGAATCATCATCAATAACCATGTTTATCAGGGGTGTCAAAAATGCAGCTATGACTGTGCTGCAGGCAGGGCCATCCCTAGGGGGGTGCGGAGCCCTGGGCGAATCACCCTCTGTGGGGGCCCCCCACATTCCCCAGCACTAGGGGTTGGGGCCAGCCAGCCCAGGGGAGTCTCTGACAAGGTACTTCATTCCCTAACCCCTCCAGGTTCCTGTTGCTAAATATCAGGAGCCAAGCAGCTCCGCAAATAAGAGTAGGAGGGAGGGTGATGGATCATAGTGTTCCTGGGATTTCCAGCCAACTTGCACAGGTTCCCCATGAAAAGTTTTTAACCTCAAAACAAAAGCGCCAGAGATTCTATCAAAACACTGGGGCTTAGCTATTGGTTTTATATTTTAAGATGCATATACATATTATGTGGAGGAAGACCCTTGGCCTGTCCTGTCCACCCAGCCTGACCACCTGGGCTTGGGGGGAGGTGACGCATGGCCCAGCCTGACTGCTGGCTCCCCAGTCGTGCTGCCTGGGCTAGGTGGAAACGACCCCTGGCCTCGCAGCCTGAGCTGGGGGGGGAACACTGGCCCAGCCTGCCCTCCAGGCTCACCACCTGGCTGGAGGAGAGGGGGAGGATCAGTCCTGGGCCTGGCCTGCCTGCCATCCTCTTGCCTGGCCAGCAGCATGATCTGGAGCCTACACGGGCATAATCCCTGATCTACCTGTCCCACACTGGGCACGCATCAGCTGGAAGTGACGGGGGAGGAAAAGGACCTGGGCATACTGGTTGATCACAGAATGACAATGAGTAGCCAATGCGATGTGGCAGTGAAAAAAACTAATGCAGTCCTGGGGTGCATCAGAAGGGGTATTTCCAGTAGAGATAGGGAGGTGTTAGTACCATCATACAAGGTGGTGGTGTGACCTCACTTGGAGTATTGTGTATAGTTCTGGTCACCCATTTTAAGAAAGGTGAAGTCAAACTGGAACAGGTGCAAAGAAGGGCTACAAGGATGATTCGTGGAATGGAAAATCTTCCCTATGAGAGATGACTTAAAGAGCTTGGTTTGTTTAGTCTGGCCAAAAGAAGGCTCAGAGGACATATGATTGCTCTTTATATATACATTAGAGGGATAAACACAAGGGAGGGAGAGGAATTATTTGAATACAGCGCCAATGTGGACACAAGAACAAATGGATACAAACTGTCCTTCAGAAAATTTAGGCTTGAAATTAGATGCAGATTCCTAACCATCAGAGGAGTAAAGTTCTGGAATAGTCTATTAAGGGAAGTAGTGGGGGCAAAAACCTTAGGTGCCTTCAAAACCGAGCTTGATAAGTTTATGGAGGGAATGCTATGATGGACAGTGTAGCTTAGCCATTGTCTGTCTTTTACTACTGGTGATGGGTATGATAGTGACCTGGGAAGGGGTATTGTATCAAGTGGGTTCTGAGTTATTACAGAGAAGTTCTGCTTGACTGGCTGTTCTGGACTTGCCCTTATGCTCAGGGTTTAACTGATTGCCATATTTGGGGTCGTGAAAGAATTTTCCCCCAGGGCAGATTGGCTTGGGTGCTGGGGTTTTTTTGCCTTCCTCTGTAGCATTGGGCATGGCTCACTTGCTGGTTGATTCTCTGTATTAGAGTCTTTAAATCATGATTTGAGGACTTTAGTAGCTCAGTTATGGGTTTCAGGTTCATTGTAGGAGTGGGTGGGTGAGGTTTTGTGGCCTGCAGTGTGCAGGAGGTCAGACTAGATGATCACATTGGTCCCTTCTGACCTTAGAGTCTGAGTCACTAGCCCAATGTGACTTGGGGCCCAGGGAGAGTCCTGGAGCCCCAGCTCCCCATGATCTCCTCCAGCCTGGCCACTGGCCTGACAAAAGGCCCATGTGGGCCTGATCCCTGGCCACCTGCCCCACATTGGCCTGGCGAGATCCATGGCCCATGGGGAGTCCTGGATCTCCAGGCCTACCCCTGACCTCGCTGCTGGCCTGACCCAGGGTCACCAGGGGACGGGGGGGGCAGATCCCCAGCCAACTTCCCCCCTTGGCACAGGCTCAGGGTCCCATCAGACCTCTCCCTCGGTACTTACCAGGTTGTGTGTTCCCTGGGCTGGTGCTGCCCACATCTGCTGGAGGAGAAAAGGGTTAAACCCCCCCCCCCCCCGGCTAATGGCTCAGCTGCCAGCTCCAGAGGGGAGGGGGCGGCAGGCTACTCACCCGCAGAGCAGCCTCTGAGTGAGCCTGTGTCTGCCAGGGAAAAACACTGGGGGCTTGCTGTGGGAGTGCAGGGGCTTGTGCAGGTCCCCAGCATGGGTTGGGGGGGGCAGCAGTGCAGGCCCTGCAGGGCCCCCCCCAAAGCACAGGGCCCAAGGTGGCTGCCCCACTTGTCCTCCCCTAAGGATGGCTCTGCCTACCCCCACCTGGAGTGAGCAGCACAGAACACAACCTTTGATAAAGCAGCAAAATGGAGCCATTTCAGGGTACCTGGGACAAAGCCCCATTCACCCAGTCCTAGTTACAGCCCTGGATCCACTCCCATCCAACCTCACAATCTGGGAGGCCAAGCTGCTGCACATAAACTGACTCGACCATCCTATGGCACAGATAGCCAAGAGTGTGTGGCCTTCCTGGTGGCCCCAGAATGCACCATCAGCCATGTGACCTGTCTGGCTGGTCCCAGCACATGGGCTGCCAGGGTGATGGCTGCAGCACAGGGGCACTCCCTCCTTCCTCCCAGCCCTGTGTCTAGGGTAGATAAATGATGAAGTTTGCCTCCTCTGATAGGTGCCACATGGCTGGGTGGGGCCTGACCTGTATTGAAGCAACTGATGCTATCCAGGGATGGCCAAACTTATGGAACTCAAAAGCCACACAAGTTGATTATTAAACCTTCAAGAGCTTCACTGAGGCACATAGCCATATACTTTTACCTACTCCAAAATTACTAAGTTTAAAATTCATTGCACACTAATTTTATCATAAAAGAAGGGCAACTATTCATCCTGCTAATGTCAGATTCTAATAATTACTTAAGGTTACGACAAAAACTAGGTCTATACAGTAATAACTTAGCTGTTGCTCAACATAGAAGACTGCAGGCTAGTGGCAAGTTTTTTAAGATCTTGACCATGCTGCTGGTTCTCCCCATCATCCCAACCCCTGACGCTGGCTCCCCCAGGCCTGGGCAGGGTGGGAGATTTAAAACTCCTAGGCTAGGGCTGCTTTCCTAAATTGATTTACTGATGTTCTGGGAGCCACACCTTTTCTTTCAAGAGCCGCAGTTTGCCACACCTGCTGTAAACTGAAGACTGCTTACTCTGTCTCCCCTGAGTACTCCTGAGAATGGCAGGTGGGTTTCCATCTGAAGGGGAGGGGGACAGAGCCATCTCCTCTGCCTGGTGGAGGGAACATGGTGCTCGGGTCATGGCTGGCCACCAGTCTCTCTTTAGGGGGCAAGGGCTCTGTGCCACTTTCCCCTGCAGGTGTGCTCTGGGCAGGGGGCCTAGCCCAAAGCATTCTAGGCATGGCGGAATTACCCCGGGGATGGGGACAGATCCAGGGCTATTGCAGATCTGGGGGGGCGGGGGGGGGGAGGGTGCAGCTGGACTGGCTCTGATGTTGCCAGGTACAGCACCATGCACCAGGGGGAAGAGCTGTTTGTCTTTCCTCACCCTGGGGGCATGGTACCGGCTGACAGCAGCTGCTGCACTGCACACCAGAGAAGGGTTGGTGGCCACTTGCTCCTTGCTGGGCTTGTCCCACAGAGCCACACAGTCCCTCTTTGCAGAGTGCAGACCTGGGGGGGGGCTGAATGTCACTGACCCATGCTAAAATGTAGAGCTGCTGCAATGGCATTCCTGGCATTTAGCTCTGCCCATTAATGAGTGCCCTTCCCATATACCCTCTCTTGGGGCAGCTAGTGGTCACCTTTGGGGGCTGGGGGTCCTTCTGTGCTGTGTGGGCATGGTGTGGTGGAGGAAGGGCAGAAACTTAGGCTTGGATCCCAGCAATATGCCACTGCTCAGAGTGGTGAAGATGCAAAAAGCTGCCCATTGTCTGTCACTTGCAATTGCTCCACTCTTTGACTCTGCCTCCAGCTTCAGTTCAATCATCATCTCCTACCCATCCCTCACTGAGTGAAGGCCCCTGGCTGATTGATTCCCCTCTGTCCTTCCTCCCCCAGAGTACCTATAGACGCAAGTATTCTCAAGGAGCTTAAAATTAACCTGAGAATTACATCAATTGCAATGTGCAGTCACACCCTCAGTCTCAATGAGGTTTGTGCAATCTCCTGCACCTCCCACAATAATGATATTATTCAGGCATCAGTCATCTTTAAACAGTTTATTGCTGTACTTTCAGTTTTAAGGTTAAAGTCAAGAAAAAGCTATTATAAATACTGTACAAAAGGGATGCCAAAATACATAAGTTACTAATAAATAGCAAAGTAAATCAGTTTATAAAGTGTGAAAAACAAACTGAAGAGGAGTCGCTGACTGAGTATTGGGGCCAAATGTGGATTTCTCTGCACTACTCTCAGGGACAGCGTTTATGATGAGTACAAACAGGATGGCAAGTGTGCTACATCTGCAACTCTAGACAGTGGTTCCCAACATTTTCTGTGCTGTGGCACACCTTGATACCTTCAAATTTTTTGAGGCACACCACCATCAAAAAACATGACTATTCAAATTAACTTAAATTATTTATGAACATTCATGAACCATGGCACATTGTTTCAAGTATTCTGCTATGTGGGATAGTAGGGGTAGCAGTGCAGGGGTGGCAAAATGGGAGGTCAGGAGTCATGTGCAGTGGCAGGAGTGAGTATGGGGAGCAGAGCAGGGCAGGGGTGGCAAGAGAGGAGAGAGGAAGGGAGAACAAGAGCGGCTTTGTGGGGGAGGGCAGGGGGCATCCCTCCCATCACTGCAGGGGCCAGAACTAGGCCTCCATCCCCCAGCCACAACCGGCACACATACAGCCACCCCGTAACCCCAGCTACACACCCTCTGCTACACATCCACCCCCCCCCCCGCTACACCCACACCACACAATCCCCAGCAGCCCTCCCCATCAGAGCCCTCACCTGGGCTGTTTGCAGGCTGGCTGACACAAGCTGCTCTGCCCTGCAGGGGGGAGATTCCCACACTCCTGGCCTCCCACCCCTATCTGCTGGCTGGGCCTAAGGTGGAGTCAGGTTTAAGGTGGAGCCACTGGATCTCCGCATTTGGGCTGCTCCTACTATTTTTAGGGGGGCTCCCTGGAACTCTGCATTCCAGTGCCACCTTCTTTTAGGGGGCAGGAATGCTGCCTGCCTATAAATAGGTGGCCTCAGAACTATGTTCCCATGCCTTCCCCATTACATTAACCCCTGCCTTTTCCCAGCTTCCCACAGCCCACATAGCTGGGCTGACCATGGAGGGAACTTTAACTCCAGCTCTCAGGGATGCTCATGGCACACTTTGGGTGTTACTGCGGCACACCAGTGTGCCCTAGCACACTGGTTGGGAACCACTGCTCTAGACATTGGTGCCTAGAACACCAGCTTACAGTGATTCTGACTTCTCAGGTAGATGTGCAGGTTCTCAAACAGGTCCAGCTTGAGTTTAGTAGCTGCAGTTGATCCATAAAGGCAACCAACTGGAAGACCTTAAACTGGTAGCCTGGATGTGCAAGTAGCTAGGATTAAAAGAGTAACCAATCAGAAATCATCAAAATTTCTATAAGGCACAGTGCTGCTGTCAGACCTCATTCAATGCGAGTGGAAGGTGCTGGAGTGAGTAGACAGCTGTGATCACTGGAAAGGAGAAGAGAGCTAGTTCATTGCACTTTGGGCTGATCACAGACTGTCAGCACCACAAGACAAGAAATGTGTCCCACAGCAGCCAGGAAAGTGCAGAGGTAGGAAATCAACAGGTGTATGGTTATCCAGAACCACTTCACAGCTTCACTTTCTTCCCAGGACCAAAGCCAGAAATCTGCAGTGTCCTAGAGTCTGTTGGAATCTTGTTATCCAGATGTATCAGAAACCATTGCAGTCTGTTTCTTCAGGGTTGAGCCTTTAGCCTCACATCTGGTGTTTGCTGCTGATCCATGAGGAGCTGACGGCAGTGGTTTCCTTCAGATATGCACAGTCCCCTCCCCCTCCGATGTGGAAGCTGCAGGGAAGGAGGAAAGACTGTGAGCAATGAGGAGTGGGGGGGGCTTCCAAGCAGAGGGCTCCCAGCATGGCCTGAAGACACCATGGTTACTCCCATAGGACAGATGGTGCAGAGGAGAACAGACACACCCTGGGGGCACAGCAGGCAGTGACAAAGCTGGGATCAGAGCCCACTCACCCATTTTACTCCCTGGGACACTCTGGCTCTTCAGGAGAGGGTCCTCTAATTGCTTGGTGACCATTCATCAGCCATGGACACAGCAGCTGCTGGTATCACATCTCCCAGGTTCCTCTCCCATGCCAGTGGATAAACAGGTGAGCTGCCCCCAGCAGCACAAATGCAAGGGTCCAGACTGTACTCAGCACAGGGATGGGGAGATGCAGGAGCAGACACAACAGGACCAGCAGCAGTCCACCCAGCACAGACCAGTCAGAGCTACCAGCTTTCCACCCACCACAGCCTGGACAGAGTCAGGTCAGCACTGGCTCCCCCAGAGCTGCAAAGAAAAATTCTGATGCTATCACAGGGAACCAGAAAGAGACTGAAGAGCAGCAGGTGACAGGAAAGGCAGAATCCAGAATAGACAGGTCACCCCAACATGCAGAGAGCTGCTGTGCTGTTTGGTATGGGGCAAAAGAGAGACAGGCAGTCAGAGCAGCTCAGTTAGATCCCAGTACAAGCATAGCATGGCTGGAAAAGAGAGGTCTGCCTGCCCCATGAATGCAGTTAAGAGGCTACTGCAGAAGAAACTAATCCTTCCCAGCCCCATGAAGCCCCAGGGGGTTGAGATCTCTGAAGGCAGAGAGGAATCAGCACCATGCAGGACCAGGATCTTAGAGCCTGCTTCCCTCAGAGGCAAAACTGGGGCAGGTCAGACAAGGACACTGGAACACACCAATATCACTTTATTGTACAAGATTCAGGTTGTCTTGTCAGATACGAGTCCTGGCACAGTCTGAGTCCAAACAACTCAGGGAGAGGAGAGGACTCACCAGTTGTTAAATTCAGTTCCATTCATCCATCTCCAGGTGGAGCCCATCTCCCTCCGGAGGCCGATCCAGTGGTCACGGAAGCCTTTGTAGTGCAGCATGAAATCCTTTGAGAGCAGTAGGAAGACATAGATAACAGTTGACTGAGTGCTCAGCACTAGTTTCAATCCATAGGCTGATTTAGAGGACAGCCCCACTCTCCATCCAGGAAATGTGTCCTGTACAGTGTCAGTCACAAGCTGTGTCCAATACATAGCTTGGAAGAGATTAGTCTGAAGCAAAGGTGGAGCCAGAACTAATTTTTTTGCAGGGCCTGTGCGTGACATTGGTGGGTACCAGCCTCATGTCACAAGCTAAACAAAGGCTGATAAACATGGAATGAATTGCTTAAAGTCTGACTGGGTGGGCCATAGCTAGACCCCTGTTTTGAAATGAGGTGATCTGGGATCCCCTGAGTCCAATTGTCAGAGGGTGGACCCACTACACTTTGTGGCAATCCACCCCCAACCTGGCAGGGGTCTCAGTTGGGCCCCCAAGACTCCTTGCCATTGTAAGGGGACGTGGATGCATCAAACGTGTCCCAGTTAAGGTCCCAGCAGCCTATGGGGCAAAGGAGGAGTGTTGCTCATGTCAGGCCTGATTTGCTGATGCTGGTATGAGCCTGTAACATGGCCACATCTCAGTATTGTGGATGGGAGAGGAACCAAGGCAGACCGACAGCCCCCTATGGTTAGGGAGATAGGGCAGAGGGGCTCTGCCCAGAGCTGGGTGTCTGGCTGGGCAAGGGATGGCTAGATCTGCACAGGCTGGGATGTAAGGCAGCCTCCTGTCACATCAGCTCCCAACCCCACCTCCCCAGACCAGCTGACAGGGGACGAGGGAAGGCGCCTTCCATCACCAGCCACCAGGCCACGCCTGATGTGTCACTCCTATAGGGACTCACCTGCTCCTTCTTGGTGTCAGTCTCAGCCAGGGAGGCATTAAGTGCAGAACAATTGCTCCTGCTGTCTGTCCAGCTCCCTTCAGCCTCAGAGAAATAGTAGCATTTCCCCTCAAATGTGACCCAGTCGTCATTGGGGCAGGCTGACACTCCTCCTACCCTCTGCTCAACTGGAGGTCCCTTAGACTTTTCCACTGCACAAGAGAGAGAGTAACAAGGTAAGACTGTCCTGGTTCCACCACCCAATCTGTGCCGCAAGAGAGCAGCCCTCAGATGCAGACTGCCCAGCTGGAGCAGGGATTAGACAGTCAGGGAAGAGCACTGGCCCCAAGACACAGCCCACCCCTCCCAATGAGTACTACCCCTCTTCACAGCCTGGAAAGAAGGACTCCTGGTTTCTAATCCCTGCACCCTGTGGCCAGTCACGGATCATCTTTCTGTAAGGGGACAGTAGGCCTGACCCAGCCCTGGGATGGAGAGAGGTGATGGCAGGACAGCACCTGCAGGGATCACCGGCTAGTTTCACTCTGCATAGGGAAATGAATTCAGCCCCAACCACGCAATGTCAGGTTCGTGCAATTCTAAACCATGAAGGGGGTAGAGGACCAGCAATACAGGAGGGAGGAGACTGGCTCTGGGTCACAAGGAGTTAGGGCCACTGTTCCCTCTAAGCTGTGTGCGTGTGCATGCGCACACAGGTCATGAAGCCTGCGCACACAACAAAATAAAGTGCGCACAAAAAAATTCAATAGTGCTAATATTGGTGCTCATAAAGAAATGTTTTTGCGCACCCACAGAAATTGTTTGTGCACAGTCTACAAGTAGTTAGAGGGAACATTGGTTAGGGCCCACATCCTGGCAGCCAGTCCTTTGCACCCAGCACCTGCCTCCCAAGCCTCAGGGGCCAAGACAAAGTGTCAGTTATTGTGCTTTGTTGAGACAAATTTCAAGGGTGTGCTCAGCCGGTGGCACTAAGGAGTTTCTGAGAGGGGAAAAGTATAACTCTCAGCTATATGGTGGCACCAGCATCCCATTAATCTCTGCTGCAAGATCAGCTGATCCCTTAATTTCTCCTGCCTCACCTAGATAGAGCAGTAGGAACTGGCGTTCGGTCAATCCATCTATTTAAGGCAGGGATGGGAGGGGGCGGGGGGGGAGGCTAGAGTCACTAGGGGTGGCTGGTACCTATATCCAGCACTTATGTTGGGTCTGGCTCTGCAGCACTTTGCCCAGACTGCTGGGACCAGGCACAGCCAGCTGCTACCAGCACTTCCATAGGCGAAGCTGAGACACCTCCATGGTGAGCATAGTGCAGTGCTTCTGGCTATCTCCCTGCCTGCCAACCCTAGTTATAGGCCTTTCAGCACACACACAGACACCTCAATCAGGACAGCATCTGAGATCCCCACAGGTAGGGATCAATTTTAGTTTCACAGTTTCCCTAACCTCTGGGCAAGGTCTTATTATCCTGGTTTCATCACAGGGAAACTGAGGCACAGAGTGGGGAAGTGCTCTGTCCAATCATGCAGTTTGGCAATGAGACATCTGGGAATAGAACCCAGGCATCCCCACATACAGGCCGATATTTCAATCGCAGACCCAACCCCTCATGACTGCTGTGCAGAACTGGGGAAGGGTCATAGCAGTCTGACTCAGGACCAAAGATGGACTGAGTAACACAAGTCCTGTTGGGACCAGGCCTGCCTGCCAGAGTGACTTTTCTTGATGAGTAGTGCATTTAGCTCTACCTGGCTCTTCATTCCCCTGTTACGGAATTTATTGTATCTATGAGAGGATGTCATATTTTTATTTATGAAAACAAGAACAAAACAAAAAGCCAAACATCAGATCAACCATGAAGATACAGGAGACCTTTAGAGAGGCAGCAGACAACTTCCTGTTGCCCCAGCCTCCACTGTTACGCCCCACCAGCTGTCCCGGCTCTCCCGCCACCTTTTCCCCAACTTAAAAGAACTGCTGAGGGAGAGAAGGACAAATAACTGGCTGCTCGCTGCAGGGAGGGGAACAGCTGGAAGAGACCAGCCTGAAGAAGCAGAGGAACGGCTGCAGTAAGCTGCAGTGCACAGCACAAACCTCCAAGAAAGCTGGGAGATGTCTGGTCTGAGGAGGGGAAATCTGCCCAAAGCAGTGCACAGGCCCAGCGCAGCTGCAGGATCCCCAAATCTAGGGGGAAAAGGATCCCATCAGCTGGGCAAAGGGGCAGTTTAATATGCTGCAAGAGACTTAATGAGATGACACAAAAGGGGGAGGAACCTTAGTGTAAAACAGGGGTGGCCAAACCTATGGAACTCAAGAGCCACACAAGTTGATTATTAAGCCTTCAAGAGTTGTACTGAGGCATACATCCATATACTTTTACCTACTAAACTGATTTGCTGACGTTCTTCCGCAAGCCACACTTTTTCATTCAAGAGTCACATGTGGCCTCCCAAGCTGCAGTTTGCCCACACCTGGTGTAAAAATATTCTGGCCTGAAGAGGAACTTCTTAAAAGGACAGACAAGGAGCTAGAGTAGCACAACCGCAGGGCCATCCCAGACCACTGGGAGGCACCCTGCGATGTCTCCATTATACTGTCCCTTTTGAGATGGGCCTTATTTCTGCCCCTTTGCAGGGACACTGGCTGGCCCCAGTCACCTGTGAGCAGGGAACTGAACCCCACACAATTCCTATGCGTGCATCTGAGACCAAGCAAAGTTAGTAGGGGGTCTCCTGGCCAGTCCTGCTTTCCAGGGGGATGGCCTGGGCAGGGAGGAAACAGGGAGCTAGCTTTCTGCATCTAGGCCTAGAAACATAGGGAGAGTTGACTGCCAGAACAACTCCAGTCAGGAACTACCATCACTTTACTGCAATCTGAACTCCAGCTAAGATGGATGGGGGAGGGGAGGGAATCTACAACAAGGTTCACGCTGTGCAGCGTGAATAGCATTTGGCGTGTGCCAATGAGAGCAGTGAACAGCTCTTTCCACTTGACTGGGAGGTTTAATCCCCACCCATGACACTGTAGTGAGAGCCCCTGATGTTGATGGACAAAGCTGGCCTCCAAGACACCATGGCACCTGCTAGCCCTGCCCTGGGAGTAACCAACATGCCCCAGAGCAACACTGTGCAGCTGAGCTAGAGATCTTGTGGCAGAAACAAAGTTCAGTCTATTCACCCAGATGTGTACAAGAAAGGGTGTCTGAGCTGCACAGAGGGCTAGGGGAAGGAATGAGAGACACTGTTTGAATCCTTACTAGACCCATTCCAGAAATCAGAGTTATGGGATCAGGTGACAGTGTGACCTGATCCTGTGACTTACATTCCCCTGTGTTTATTAATGCCCATTTTTTAAGTTCCCCTATCTTTCAAAGCATCTGATGAAGTGGGATTTTCTCCCATTAAAGCTCATGCAATAAATAAATTTGTTAGTTTAAGTGCCATAGGACTTCTTTTTAAGGGTGCATGGGAAGCACAGATGGGGGGGGGGGAGAGAACGACAGATAGACTCACCTGCCAGACCTGCTACCAGACCAACAATGATGGTGAGCAGAATTGAAACTATGACTTTACGATGGCTCAGTTTTTTGAAGAATGATGAGTCCCTAGGAGGAGATCAACAACCTGAAAGAAGCCAGGCATGGTTCCAGGGCTGCTCCACAGCAAGGGGGTGAAGAGCCAGTGTTAGTCCCATCAGCATCAGAGCTGCCACAAACCCAGTGTTTATTAATATTGCTTGAATGCATGTGGCCCTGGCCTGGGGACAGATATTAATTAAAGCCATCCAGAGTCCAAATGACCTCTCCAAATCTCACCAAGCTACAGGGATCTCACCATGCCAGCATTTCGGAGAGCCTGGGGATGGGAAGGACCCACACTTGAACATGCATGATAGGCACAGACCTCTTCAATGGAAAGCAGGAATTTCACAGTCCCCATACACCTGGCTCTTTGTCATGGGGGGAGGGGGAACACTTTGATTTAGCCAGACTCTAAGATCTTGGGGATAGGTCTGTCATGTGTAGGTCTGTACAGTGCTCAGCCTAGATGGTCTCTAGGTACTGGAATAAATACACAAGAACACATGAGGGTGCCCATGCTCTCCTGTCTGAAAGTCTGGCCCTCATGGGAAGCAGAGGAAGGAGGAGGTAGACTGAACGGAGAACTGGGCAAAGCGTTCTGGATGTGGATGGTGCAGTGTGTAAGAATAGGGCTAGCATCCTTTTAAATAGCTGGTGAGCCCTCCAGTGGTGCTCATCATTACAGAAGTCAGGAAGATCTGCTGTGTGCACATAGCTCAGTCTGGCACGTTAGCCAATATGGATCTCTGGGACCAGACTGGGCCTTGGGTTCCCTCGTAGTGTTTCCTCGTCTTTTGCTTTTTAACATAGCAGTGACACACGGCACCCCCAAGAAGTGTTCATCCACAACCCTCTGTTCCACAGAGAAAAGGGCAGTTACAGGGGCCCTTTGGGGTCATTTTGGCTACACTGGCAAACACTGGACTTGACAGTTTCTCTCTTCACTGACAGTTTGTCTTGTTACGTGTCTCCCCACAGTCCAATCCATGAACAAGCAGCTGTGATTACCTGCATCTGCTCCTTCCCTTGCTTCTCCATTGCTCGATGACTGCTCTGTGAGTGGAGAATGTTCTTGAGGAGGATTTTCTTCAGCTACAGTCTCCCCTCCTGTCTCAGTGTCCTGATTACTACTGGAGTGCATGTCTTCTTTCACACTCTGCTCGGCAGAAGCTGCTGTTCTCCCCATCTCTCTGCTGATGCACACAGGTTGTACTGAGCCCGTCTGATCTGCTCCTCTCTGGCTGCAGTCACTTCCACCAATGACAAACCAGCCACACTGATTCCTCTGCAAGGATCGCACAGAGCTGTAAGCCAAGATGAAACATTCAGAACAATTCATGGCCTGTCTGTGTCTGTCCTGATTCTGTTATGCGCCGCGAACACAAGCAACAAAAACCCACCTAGTTTAGGCTTCCAAATGCTACTGCACTCACAGAGCTGACCCCACTCCACCAGCAGAATTCACACCTGGCTGAGCAGCATGACAGCACCACACATTCACACTTTTTTAGACCCCCAAATTCAAGCCTTCACCTAAAGCACAATGTTATCGTGTCTTACTGCTTCACTCTTTCCAGCACTTGCAATCCATCAGTGTTTACCCCTCACCCTGTTGGTCCTAACAAGTGGTACTCCTGCAGGGACAATGAGAGATTTTCATTTGACATCACCAGGCAAGAACATTTCAAACCCAGTATCCAGCACCTACATTTGACTGGCTCTTTTGGCCCATTTTTAGCTCAGAACTTCTGTATCAAGGTGTCCAACCTCTTAGTGTTGGGGTCACACTGCAATCCTTTTCTTACTCAGGGCTGATGAGCAAGTTTTGGATGTGGGTGGCCTGGCTGGGGAAGTGTCCACTCCCTGTCCAGAGTGGCTGCTGGGCTTGTTGCCAAGTGAACAAGAAATGGGGGGGGGGGGGCAACATGGGAGGAAGGTTCCCTTGACTCCTGCTCCCAGCAGCCAGCCCGAACTGGGAAAGGAGGCTGCTTACCCTAGCCCAGTAGTTCCCAACCGTGTGCTGCGAGCATCACTGAGAGCTGGAGTTAAAGTCCTCCCCCCTGCTCAGCCCAACCATGTGAGCTGTGCAGGGCTGGGAAAATGCAGGGGTTAAAGTAAGAGGGAAGGCATGGAACACAGTTCTGGGGCCCTCTATTTTTAGGCAGGCAGCATTCTGGCCCCCCCCTAAAAATAGAGGAAGGCACTAGAACGGGAAGTTCCAGGGTTCCCCCTCAAACAGCAGGATCAGCTGGACGGCAGAGTTCTGGTGGCTCCACCTTAGGCCCAGCCAGCAGAAAGCTGGGGGAGCCTGGGAGTGTGTGAATCTCCCCCTGCAGGGCAGAGCAGCTTGTGTCAGGCAACCTGCAAACAGCCCAAATAAAGGCTTTGGGGGGCTGCTGGGGGTTGTGTGCAGCAGGTGTGTGTGGCAGAGGTGGGTGGGAGTGGATATGTAGCAGGGGGTGCATCTGGGGGCTGGAGGCCTAGTTCTGGCCCCACAGGCAGCAGGGGGCTCAGGAAGAGAAGGACAGGACTCACTGGGGTGGGAGGGAGTAGCAGTGGGGTGAGGATTTGCCCTGGATGGCAGGGAGCTACTGTGGAGAAGGGGCAAGTGGGTGCTGCACTGTGCTCCCTGCCCTACCTTCCCACTCCCCAGGTTCCTCCCTGTCCACCCACAAAACCACATGTGTTCTCCCTTCCTCTCTTGCCACCCTTGTGCTGTTCCCCACACGGGTGCCCTTGGCATCTTTTGCCACCCCTGCCCTGCTCTGCTCCCCACACTCACTCCTCACCTCCCCTGTTTTGCCACCCCTGCTCTGCTACACTTACTGCCTCACATAGCAGCATTTCTGAAACACTGTCATGGTTCATTAATATTCATAATTAATTAAAATATTCATGAGCTTTTTAATGTTGGTGTGCCTCAAAAAATTTGAAGGTATCAAGGGGAGTTACCAGGGGCACGGGCCCGTGGGGAGGGATGCAGGGCCGCGGCAGCAGCAGGTGCAGGCCCGCGGGGGGGGTCTCTACCTGCTGCGGGTGAAGCGACTCATCGCAGCTCCCCCATGTCAGGGCCCAGGGGATCAGTGCTCAGCCCCTGACTGCCCCGAGCAGATGCTTCAGGGGAAGGGGGCATGAAACCTTCACACCCCCCGGGACCCAGGGCCCAGCGACGACCCCAAACTGAGCCCCATCCCCCCCCACGTGGTGAAAACACTGATCTCCCCCCGGCAGATATGGAAACCTCCTGCCCCCCAGCACTCAGGGCCAGCGTCAGCCTCCAGCCCAGGAGAGGCCCCCCGGGCCATAAACAGACGAGGACGGGGCGGGGCTGGGGGTTCACGGCGATTGATCCCAGGCACTGCGGGCGGGGCTGAGCGGAAAAGCGCCCCGCGCCCCTTAGCCACCCCCCCGCGAAACACTTGGTCACGGCCCGGCGCCCCGAAACGGCGCCGGATGCACTTTCTGTCTCCCGCCGCCGCCGCCGCCGCCCAGGGGTGCCCAGAACAGCCGGGGCGATGCGGCAGTGCCGGGCTCCTCTGCCCCCCCGCCCAGTCTGAGCGCGGCCGGCAGTCACCCCCCTTGTCACCCCCGCCCCATCGCCCCCAGGCACCCATAGCGCAGGGAGGCGTGAGGGTCCGGGTCTTAGCCTAGGGTCCGACCCGGCCCCATGGCATGAGGCGGGAGAGGAGCGGGAGCGGGGCCGGGGCCGTTACGAGGCGCGGGACAGCCGCGATGTCTCGTGTCCCGTCTCCCGCCGCGCGCTAACCAGCGGCGGAATCTTCGCAGTTTCTTTGCAGCAGCGGCGGGACGGGGGGCGGGGTCGAGCCCTTCATTCCATTTCCACGCCACCCCTCCCTGGAACGCCAGCCATTTGGGAGGCGGTGGAGCCAGCACCCAATGAAAGTGAACCTGCACTGCCTTAGCCCCGCCCCTTCCTATAGGTAACCCTCTCGTGAGCGCGCCAACGCCAGGCTAAGGCTGAGACTCCCGAGGAAGAGGAGCGTGCGCAGTTGGGGGCTGGGCTGTTACCGTCCCTTGATTCTGAAGGGGGGGGGGGGTGATAAGGGACCTGGGCTCGGCGCGTTAAACGCGAATCCGAACGAGCTGCCGCTACCTAGGAGGGAGGGGGATGGGCATGGCAGAGAAGGGAGCGCGGCAGCTCAGCCAAACCAGGCTCCCCCAGTTTCCCAAGCCATTACTAGGCTAGAATAGAAGCATAGGGTTGGACGGAACCTCATGAGATCATCGAGTCCAACCCCCTGGGGCTTGAACCCAGGACTTCTGCAGGTTAAGCAGAGGTGCTAACCACTACACCACTGTCACTGCTTCTTGGGCCCTCTGAGCTGCTCCCCCACAGTATTCCCTGAACCCTTTTCCTACCTTAAGCCCAGCTAGTTCCTAACTCCCTCTCCCCTCTATGCACTCCAGAGGATGTAGTGGCCAGCTAGCTCCATAGCCCTCTCTCTGTTCCTCTAGCCTAGCTCCCAGGTGACCCTACCAGCAGGTTCGGAGATTTGAGGACCTTGGGGGGCAATCACTGCACCTGTGGGGTACAGGGTAGATTCGGGGTAAACTTTATTAAAACAGGTATGGGAGTGGGGTGAGTGGTGGGGTGTATACGTGGTGCTTGTCACAGTGGGCTTTTTTTGGTGAAGTGTTGGGGGGCACTTAACTTTGGGGAGTGGGGCAGGTTGGGGGGTAATGGAAATTTTCAATTAACCTAGTCTATAATCACAAGCCTACTCACTGTAACATAAAAGGGGTTCTTATAACATATGAATAGAGGGGGTACAATGCAAATTAGTGTGCCACAGTGGCAGAGAAGATAAGTAACAGGGAAGCCGGGGCCTGAAGAGGAGTGAAGGCAAGTGGGGGGGGGTGTTGAAAGGCAGCAGGGTGAGGAGGTGTGTGGGGGTTGGGGTAAGGGGACAGAGGCAGGAGAGGGGCTGGACCATGCGCGGGGGTATGGGTAACGGGGGGAAGCAGGAGGGGCTGAAAGGGGATTCAGGGGTTTGCGAGGGAGGCAGAGGGGGGCAAAATGGCAGGGAAGGGAGCAGCAGCGGGAGAAAACGGGGGAGAGAGAAAGGAGGAGGAAGAGGAGCGGAGGCAGAAGGAGTACAGTGATGAGGAACGGGGAAGCAGCAGCGGGAAGGCAGAAGGGGGCTACGGGGAAGAGGCGGCAGTGGGCGACGGCAGCGGGAAGGCAGAAGGGTTCGGGGAACAGCGGCTGGGAGGGAAGCGGCAGTGGGAAGGTAGAAGGGTTCTGGGAGCAGTGGCTGGGAGGGGAGAAGGGGTTCGGGGAAGTGGCAGCGGAAAGCGGCGGAGGACCAGGAGGGCTGGCGGGTGGCCGCGAAAAGCAGAGGAGAGCCGGGTAGGTGGTGGGAAAGCAAAGGTTTCAGGGGGCTAGAGCGGGGGGGTGAGATGGAGGGGCGGCGAGCTGGGGGGAAAAAGGAGAAGCGGGGAGGTGGTGAAAAGGGGGTTGCAGGGGAAGGAGGGACTGCAGGAAAGGGAACTGGGTGCAGCAGTGAACTTGGGGCACACGAGGGGGTTCGAGAAATAAAGAGGGGACAAGTAAAGTTCAAATAGAAAAAGTTTATTTAAGTTGGGGAGGTTACAGCGGGGAGGGCAAAAGCAACTTAACCAAACAATTCTAAAGGCTACAAACTAAAGGAAACAATCTTATCACCTAACTTAATACTACTAAGACTACCAATTAACCTAATACAGTGTTGCAACTTACAGGGATACTTTTAAAACAAACACAAATGATTCAAGATAAGGAGATACACTGAGCGATATAAAGTAGCGATGGGCAATTACAGACAGGGGAGCTCCTAACACAAACTGAAGCGGCAAACAAAGAAACAGAAAAGGAGAAGGCAAAGGACACACACAAGCCTGTAAAGCTGGGAAAACAGTTTCAAAGCAGCAGTAAAAAATAGAATAACTTTATTCTTAGAGAAAGGTTGCAGGGCAGACTCTTACCACTCCTATTAGCAGCAGCAGCAGCAACATTACAGGTGGGAGAAGGAGACTCGTAATCGGCCGGCAGTAGTGGGAACTTGTGGATACACTCTGGGGGGAACTCGTGAGCGGAGGAGGTCAGTCTGGGTGATCAGGCCAGGCGAGATGTTGAAAACCGTCCTGCCTGAGCACCCCAGAACCTCAGCTTTTAAACTTTGTTTCCCGCCTTTCCCTGATTACAGGGAATGCAGAAAACAAGGGTGGTGTAAGTCATACCCTGCAGGACCTTACAGTTAGGCAGAGCCCACCTACACCAAGCCCTGCAAAAACAGTGGGCACTCAGGGTGGTAACGGCCATCCAGTTGAGTCCAAGGGGGCCATCTAGTTAAGGTGAAGGGGCCATCTGTTCCCTTCACACATTCTCTATACTTTAGTGATGGCCCAGGATGGGCAGCCATCAAGGTAATTGCTATGAGTCACAGACACCAGGGTGCTCACCTTCAGTGCTAGACCCCACAGCGTAAGGACAGGCTGTTCTTCCACCATGGCCCACTTGTATGGCAGTGCTGCAGGGTGTGAGATTTAAAATGGATGCATCCAGGCCCCAGCTGAGCTCCCAGGCACCTGCATGCCAAAACTAAGTGTAGGGGGTCACACCTCAGATGGGCCTGAGCCTGGGGATATGCTGGTGGTTTTACCTCTGGCTTTCTAGGTTCATTTAGAACTTTATTAAGTCCATTCATAACATCCTTGGATTCAATTTATGATCTCTACTGAGCCTTAATTGTTTCTTATTGGCAATATACCTGTCAATCTTTATTTAGCCTTAATTAATTACTTCCCATTGGTAATGTCCCAATATTTATAACGTTGTATTGTTTCTGCCAATCTTTATTTAGTTTTGATTACTTCACCTTATCTTAGTGTAAGGGGACTGATAGCCCCTTACAGAGACTGAATGGGCCTTTTGATTGGCAGTGTCCCAGGATGGCCTGATTGATTGAGAATGCTCCCCCGCCCCTGAGCTGAAACTGCAGGCTGGACATGCCCGGGCAAGCCAGTGTGAGTGTGTGGGGCCAAGCTAAGGAGGAAGCACTAAGCAGCCAGCAGCTGGGAGCCAGAGCTGAGTTGATTTCTGCAGAGCAGACCCACAGCAGCTGGACCAGCAGAGAGCTAAGCAGAGCTGGAGCTAGAGTTGTCTGGAGCTGGGTGCAGGAGGCCAGAGAAGGAGCCAAGGGGCTGAGCTGACTTGTGCAGATGGCAGGAGGACCAGAGGAGCCCGAGGAGCACCTCAGAGAGCCACACACCCAAGCAGTGACTGGGAGCCAAAGCTACAGCCATCTGGAGCTGGGTGTGGTGAGCAGCTGGGGAGCAGTGAAGGGGGGCTGATGCTGGGAAGAAGGGCCCTGCCCCTGGAGCTTGGGGATGTGTGACCAGAGCCAGAGCTTGCATCTGACCCCCTGGATCATCCAGTTGTAGCCAGGCCTGGGCAGGAGGCTTGGGGGGCTGACACTGGGAAGAAGGGCCCTGCCCCTGGAGCTTGGGGACATGTGGCCACAGCCAGAGCCTGCATCTGGCCCCCTGGAGCATCCAGTCGCAGCCAGGCCTGGGCAGAGGGCTTGCAACCTGGAGAACAGACTGCGAGACTGTTTCTCAGGTCCCAGAGACTCTGTTCGTAGTGCCCCCACACCAGGCAGTGGCACTGAGGGTTTACTATTCACCTTTTTCCTCTTTTTTCTATTTTCTTATTGGGTTATTCTTTTTATTTCTGTATGCTTAAATAAATTGCATATAGTGTATATAGTGACTGGTGGGCCAGAAGAGTGGTCAGTGCGGTCAGCACCCCGGAGTGGGGACACTCTAGCCCTGTCCTGAGAGATCACGATAAGAGTGGGGGTCGAGCCTTCAGAAATTCTGGGGCCCAGCTTTCTCGGGGTTACAGGGACTCCTCCAAATGGGAGATTGGGAGGCGAGCCTTTGAGGTCAGGCAGGCCTTGGGGTAAAGGAAGTGGGAGCAGGGACTCAGTTCCTTTTGCTACCCACCTTCACCAGGGTGGTATAAAAAGTCTGGGAAGTTCCCCACAAGAGCGGGTCCATCCCCCCGCTTACATTAGTATTTGCGACTTTGTTACATTATTCCTGTCAATCTCTATATAGTTTCAGTGAATTACTTCCCCTTGCTAATGGTATTTGCATTTGTAATAAGAATTGCCCTCCATGCCAGTTGTGGCTGTTGGAGAGCACTGGACTCGGGGAGGCAGCTCTTTCCTCTGAGCCACTCAGTCCTGGCTTGTATTGCTATACAAATTTGTACTTATCTACCCTTAGACTATGAGTATAACATCTTTTCCCCCAGTCTCTGTAGTGTTACATTTATATTAAAATAACACTTCTCTCAGCTATACTCTATATTCCAAATGTAAAAACTCATCTTGTGCAAGACTCTGGATTTGTAGACTGAATAGGCAATAAGGTGTGGCTGGAGGGTGGATGTATATGTGAACAAGCCCCAAACTGCCAGCTTGTCCAGATGGAGTGAGAAGCCCATCCCAATGGCTGAAGAACATGAACACACCCCTAAAAGCAAAGGAATGAAGGATCCAAGCCAGAAGCAGAAGAATGAGACTAATCAAGACACTCAAGAAAACAAGCTGGAGGTCATGTCTGCAACTGCCTGGTGACTAACAGTCACACAGAGCACCTGGAGCTGCGTGGCAAAGCTATAAAGACTGGGTGAGATCCCAAAGCTTTTGGGGAAAACTCTTCTGCACACCACCTGGGAGAAAGGTGCATTGATGCACGCCCAACAAAGACCCTGCTGCTTCTCGTGTTCAGCTTCCCTGGCCACGTAGCTGCCATGAGTAATAAACCCCTGCAACGGACACTAGCACGGACTCCAATAACGGGATGATCAGGACTGGTAATGACAGACTGCAGAGCATCTTCTGGTGTGCTTGGGCACGTGGGTGAATATGTGTGTATGTGCTTAAGTATGTTAGCTATTAATTTTTGTCTTCATTTGTAATAAATGCGGCATATTGCCTTTTCCCCTTTAAAAGATCTCAGGAACTCATTTGGTATAACATTCTGGTAGAGAATTGCGGGGGGAGGGGGGAGTGAGCAGATCTGTGTGCTTATCTAGGGCTTTTGTAAGCCATTGTTAACCAAACAGATAGAATGATGGAAGATCTGATACTAGGATGTGACTGGTTGTTTAATAATATCATAATTGATTTAGCAATAGGACCCTTTGGAAATTGGAAATCCTATACTCAAGCTAGCAGGAGGAGGAGAAGCACCTCTTTGTAACCAGACACTGTCAGTATTCACTGAAGACACTTTGGAAAAGTGGAAAAACCAGTTCTCAGACCTTTGGACTACAAAGAAAACCGACTGTGGTAAAATTGACGCCTGTGTGAAAGTAGTAGGGGAGTTTGTGCCCTCACAAAAGCAGTATAAGTACCCCAAAGAAATAGAGGCACAGTTATCTATTATTTTGCAAGAACTGAAAGAACAAGGAGTAGTGAGAAAGACTAACTCTCGGTTTAACTCCCTGATCTGGCCAATGTTAAAGGTGGACGGCAAGACCTGGTGCCTCACAGTAGACTACTGATGGATAAACAAGGGGAGCATCCCAATGGCCCCCATAGTCGCAGACATGACAGAAGTCATCCAGCAGGTGCAAGCTAGTTCACAGTTCTCAGTTATCAACCTGGTGAACTGCTTCTTTGCTATTCCCCTCCACCTGGATTCCCAAGACCAGTTTGCTTTCAATTTTTTTTTGGGGGGGGGGGGTGCAACTAATGTTCACCTGATTGCCCCCAAGGGTTCAGAGACAGCTCACTGATTGCCCACCAGCATGTGGTGGCAATCAGGGATTTACCTAACACCTCCCCTACACAACCCTGATTTTCCTATCACCTGCCCCTGCCAGTTGTCACCTAGCTAGTTAACATAATGATATACCAATTTAGTCACTGGTTGGAAATGACTGGACTAAACTGACCTCACTAAGAAGTAAGGAAAGCCAACAAGGAATCTGGGAGCACTTAAGACTTAACAAATTTAAGTTCCAAACAGGCAGCTGTGTTAGTCTAGTCCAGGGGGAAAAAAAACCAAAAAACCAAGGAGTCCTATCTAAGTGCCACAGGAATTCTTGTTTCTTTAACAGATTTAAGCAATATCAGATTGCTTCTCAGCTCAGGGAAATGGGATGTTGCTGTTGCTGTGGGCTCTCCCTTATAAGCTATATCTGATTAGCAATCAACTCTATCTTTTAACAACTATTGGGCTGGTCAAATAGTGCTTGGTTCTTAGTTAGGCTCCGTACAGAGTCTTTTGTTATTTTAAGTGACTATTACACCTGAAATCACAGAGAATCAAGTGGTCTAAATACATGTGCTTAGAGCTGGAGCGTTGGGAAGTAACCATATTTTGTGGAGACTAGAGATTTCCAGCCTGCATCTGCATGAGTTACCCCACTGAGACAGAAAATCACAGAAGTCAAGTCACACAAAGTGTGGAGGAGACTATATCCACAACAAAGGTGATTGAGTGAAGTAGTTGAAGAACAGTTGGAGGAACAAGCAAGGTGCTCTTTGTCCCTCTGTTTCCTGGAAGGTGAACTCTTGTGAAAGCACCTCTGAACTGTGGGTCTGCCTCCAGTATGGACAAGGAGCACAACAAGGTGAGTGAGGTATGGAGAAGAGATACAAACACAATCAAGAAATGTTTGTTTGTCGAACAAACAAGGATCCTAGTAGCACTTTTAAAGACTAACAAATTTATTATCTCACTGTGTTTTAGTGACTTTGCTCCAGAATGCTAGATTTGTGACTGGAAAACTTATCTAAACATTTCCTAGTAGGCCAAGATTTTTAAAATGCTTTATTTGCCAAAGTCATTATCTCACATCATCACTACCTTGAGAGGTAATTATCTTGGATATTCTATACTAATTTATTTTTTAGTATTAATTAATTTTTATGTAAGAGTATTAGAATGGTCATACTGGATCTGACCAATGGCCATCTAGCCCAGTAACTTGTTTTCTGACAGTGGCCAATGCCATGTGCTTCACAGGGAACGAACTGGTTCAAAACATGGGAAGCCTGAAGTCAAATTATCTTTTGTAATGGGAAAAGAACCCATAGTCTAGATTAAGTCCTGCTTTCACAGAATTTGAAACTAACAACTGCTCTGATTTGTGTTACTGTATGACCTGATCCTATGTTTTACACCCCCTTGCATTTATTTTCATTCTATTCTGTAAGTTCAACCATCTTCGAAGCATCTGACGACATGGGATTTTCTCCCACGAAAGCTCATGCAAAAAATAAATCTGTTAGTCTTAAAGTGCCACACAACTCCTTGGTTTTTTTTGCTGGACTAGACTAACACGGTTATCCCTTTGGAAATTGATCAAATAG
Organism: Podocnemis expansa; assembly: GCA_007922195.1. NCBI lineage: Eukaryota > Metazoa > Chordata > Testudines > Podocnemididae > Podocnemis > Podocnemis expansa. Next base: position 65,111 of record ML682091.1, read on the forward strand.
ATCAGCAAAAGCCTCAGGAGTTTGCATTATGGGTGACAGGTGATCAGGTAAAACTGGATAAAAAGGATCACACTCTAGAATCTAAATGGACAGGTCCCTACTCTATTGTTGACTGGTTTAGTCCTCTAGTGTACCATATAGACAAAGATGGAAAATTGAAAATGGGTCCATGTTTCACAGTTAAAACCATTCTCTTAAATAACACTTGCCCAACCATGTTTCAAGGTATTCACACAAGGAGCTGAGTCTGGCATAATACCAGGCACAGGGGAAGCTCCACACTTAGAAATCTGATCAATGAACTACTCATTTTGTCTAAAGCTGTGTGGTCTTTAGAGGGTGTGAATGAAGAAGGCCAGGCATGATCCATTTCTTTGTTAAATGGACAAACTTGAGTGTATGGTGGTTGGGTCCCAGCAGGACAGTGGCTCCTGCTGTGGTAACTGTGGCTGGGGTGTGCTCACTTGTGAGCCGTCCCTTGAGTAGCCAGCAGGCATACACCCATTGCTTGGGACTGATTGCACACCAAAGGCTGGAGTGGACTGACTCAGGAGTGAGCGGTCATATGCAAAAGCAGAGTGAAGTGGAGTTCAGGAGTAGGAATTCATGGTCACAGCAGCACACCAGACCACTGCTGGGGAGCAGCCTGTCACACTACTGAACAGTAAATGGAGAAATGAGAGGAGGAAAGGGATTTCACCCTCTTTTAATCCAGCTCAAGGAAACATCAGTCCGTGGGTTACAGTCAGGTCACACTGATGGTTTTCTCTGCAACAAGGAGAACTGGAACACTTTTTGTTCAAAATTGCAAGTGGGGATTTTGTGCAATCAACGTATGTTTTGCCTGCCGCACTAAGAGAACGAGCAGCCTGTATGCTGTGCATGGGCTGCTGTCCGACCACCTTTGCTCTACAGAATTTGTCACAAGAGCCTGATGGGCAGCTCTTTCAACCACTCTGAAAGAAAGTTTTAAAAACTTGATTTTCCTATTTAATTTAAACATAGGATTCTTTTTGGTAAAGGAGCCTATTTACAATATAATTTGTAAGTGATATCTTATGTTGAGGCCTACATTTATAATCCATTAAAATTGTTTCAGTTTAAATAAAACTGTTAGGCAGGAGATGTTTGCAGGTGTAGTTCTAAAGAAACTGCATTGGAGGAAGTCAGTGACTTAAGCACCTGGAACAGAAATTTACTGAAGAGACTAACCAGATTTTGCCAGCAGTAGGTAGCCTCTTCTGCTGGTGCAGAGAATATTTCAGTTTATTCAACTAGTTCAAAGACTAATTCATTGAAGAAACCAAGTGGGAGGTTAAAAAGCCTAAATGCTGCTTTTCTTTTTCCAATCCATGAATCAGAAGTTGTGAGCAGGTGAGAGCCATTTGTCTTAAAATTTTAAGGACACAATGCCCAAGCACTCAGTTTGATTCTCTGGCTACAGACAGTACTTCCCTCTAAATCATGAGTGTCTCTCTAGGACAGAGCTATCTATTAAGTCAGAAACACATAGGTCTCCATTTTCTAATAGAAGAAAATAAATGAAGAATTGAGAATTCAGATAAAATTTAAGCTACATAATTGATCAAATATGTATGATATAGTATATTGGCTTCAATAAAAGCCACCACCAAGCTGATTGTCAACGCTCTATTTAGTTGCAGATCAACATGCTTTGATGGTCACCAATCAATAAGACTCAACCTCTCTTTCTAAAAAACTAAGGAGGACTGTGCAGGAAATGAGAGAATGGTTTTATTTCCTTTGTGCTAAGATGCATGTGGGTGAAGTCTGCACCTGCAGCTGTAGCTGCTGGCAGGCTCCAGGGGAAGAGTATTAAAGCACAAGGCTACTTCTGCCAGATGCTCCATTCTCATTAGGGGATCACTTTGGGCTCATCACCCTGGCCCCAGAAGGAGAATGTGATTTAAGTCCCAGAGCCCAGCTATTCTGGCCCCTGGCCACTTTTCTAAGACAGCAGTTCTCAAGTGCTGTGTCCCAGACATTAGCAGCCACCACCCTGCTCCCTGAGTGCCACTGAAGCCAGCAGCTGCAGCAGGCGCTGGGGCTGAGGGGTCCCCAGGCCGGGATCGCTGCCAGCCCCCCATGCCCCGCTCCCAGGCTCAGCAGGCGGCCCCGGTGCCCGGGCTGGGTGCAGTCCGCAGGCTGCCTTGCTCCAAGGGTCTGTGGTGCATGGACGGATGGACAGATGGACAGTGGAGGCTGCGGGGAGTCCCCGGGCACCCCGGCTTCAGCCTGGGGCTGCGGAACCGCCGGCAGCAGGTCGGGGGAGGAAGCGGCAGCGGCGGGGCGGGGGAGCAGCAGGGCCCGGGCTCAGGGAGGGAAAAGGAGGCCCTGGTGTGTCTGCCCCCCCACCCCCACCCCCAGCTTCCTGTAGGGCCTGGCTGGAGGTGAGGGGGGCGCAGTGGGGGGATCGGCGCGTGGCGTGGGCAGTGGGGCCTTTCCCAGCCGTGCAGGGCCCCAGCAGAAGTTGGGGTCCCCGGAGCTACACCAGTGCCAAGGACGGATGGCTCCTGCCCTGCGTCAGCCCTTGGACCTCCTGAACTCTGAGGTTTTCACCCCCTGCACCCCACAGATGTCTGAAGTTGCAGAGGAAAGACGCCCCCCCTTTGAAAATATTAGCTGTTGTCTGCAAACAGCCCGGGTTGAAATGCCTTTCCCCCCACCCCCGTGCATGAGTCACCAGCCCGGCTCCAGGAGTGGAAGCGGAGTAGGAAGTGGGTCCAGGAAGCCTGACAGCCACAGACACCCCATGGATCTGCCCCACCCATGGGTCTGCCCCATCCGGAACTGACCCCCAGGCTGCTTGGTGTGGTCCCCAGAAATGACCTGGGAGCATCAGAATTTGCCTGCACAGCCGCCAGGTCCCCCGATTCCTTCCCTTTCCCTGGCCCAACCTGCCACCTCCAGGTCGGGGTCGCGGTGATTAAACCCCCCAAATCCCATCAGCCCCCCACAGGATGCAGAGCCCTGATCCGCTTCTGACTCCCCCCCCCGCCACACCGAGATCTGCCCACCCATGTCATGCACCCAGCACAGCAGGAGAAAGATGAAGAGCACATGGAGTGCTCTAAGAAGGCAGGTGCAGCACCCAGGAGAGGGAAACAGGAGTCAAATCAAGGCAAGTGTAGCTTAAAAAAAAAAGCAGGCTGATTTGGGAGGGTCCGGGAGCCCCTGGCCAGGCCCCAGAGGGGACTGTCTTTAGCTGACTCAGCTGCACCCCAACAACCCAGCTGGGATGGATGGCAATTGCCTTACCTAAGTGCACGATTGCCTAGTGAGAAGGAGCCTGGCAGCCGCTGAACACAGCCCAGAGGAAAAGCCGAGTGTGAGCATCCGACGGCGGAGGGAGGCCTTTTAGTCATCGAGCCCCACCCGGCTAAAATGCTGCGACTTCTGACAGCACCACGAAACTGGCCGGCACAGTCCTGCAGCCCGGCTCCCTTCAGCTTCTGCCACAGCCGCCTCTGAGCCTCCACGGCTTGGTGGAAGCAGCCCAGAGCCAGACTGGGCCCCTTCCAGCTGCCCTGCCGGCCAGAGATCCAGGGCCTGTGCCCTGCTGGCCCCAGGGCAGTGACAGCCCTGAAGTGGTGTCCAATGGACTAGAGCAGGGGATGGAGACTCCTAACCACACCTCCACTCTCCCACCCCCATCACAGGATGCACATCTTCGCACCTCGGGGTTATGATCCATACTATAGCAATGGTTCCCAACCTGTGAGCCATGGATGCAGGGTGTGCCAGGTGGCCTAGGGGTGGCAGGGGATAAGGGAATAATAATATAATCCCATGTACCTCTGATGTGTTATACTCAATGTTGAAAATGGTTTGCTTCTCTGGTGGTTCACAAAAGCTTTTGATGATGATGTAATGGGCCACATAACAGAAATTGGGAACCTCTGAGATATATGATTTTTCTGTTCACCTATACACTGTAATTGTATGATCTGATGCCAATTATCCATGCAAGGCTTCTTTATGCATGCTCAGAACCTAGTCTACATGATTTCCAGTGGTATCATGTTTTCTACAGGGTCAGGAACGTGCACAGATCGGAAGGTTACTTTCCTGTAAAAGTCCTTCTTCGAGATGGGCTGCTCTTATTCAGCTGTTTACATGCCATGATGCATGGTCGTCCAGCAGATTTTTTACCCTAGCCCCAGGGTTGGCAACCGGTGGCTCCCAAGCCACATGCAGCTCTTTACCTGCCGCCTCGAAGCTCTGTGGCTGGAGGCCTGTGGCAGAGAAGGCTATTCAAATATCCAGCCTTGCCCTGCTCTCAGGCTCTCAGAGCTTCAGGGTGGGAGGCAGTTCACAGCTGGAGACTGCCCAGCTCAAGCACAGGTAAGTGCTGTGCTGGGTGGTGGAGGGCCTCAGCAGCTGAGTGTGGGCTGGAGGGGCAGAGAAGGGGTTTGGACGCACATCTAAGTGGGGAGGGGGCTGCCAGGAGCCAACTGCATGGGCTTAAGGCCAGGCAGGAGGGTTGTCAACCTGGTGTTGGGGGCAGACGACCAGGAGACCAACTGCATGGAGAAAGGTGCTGTGGGAGCAAGGAAGCCCAGCTGCACAGGTCAAGGGTGGGAGAGCACTGGAAGGCCAGCTGCAAGTAGGCGGGTGGCTCCAGGAGGGCCAGCCAGGCAGGAAGTGAGGGCCATTGGGAAGGTCAGGATGCGGCATAGGGCAGCAGTCTTAGCAGGTGGGCAGCTTCACCCCACACCACTGCCACTTTAAGAATGGCCACTTCAAGTATCCCGTGAGGCTGTGTGCACGTTCCACACATGCACCCAGCAGAAGGGCAGTGGAGAGCTGGACCAGAGCCGTAACTAAAGAATTTGGCACCCGGGGCGTGTTCTGATTGGAACTCACCCCTTACAATGGCCAGGGCCTGGATCAAGCAGCAAGGAACGCACCCTTTAATGGAGTGGCTCAGTGGAGCCCCTCCAGTGTGCCCAGGGCAAAGCCCCACTCGCCTCACCCTAGCTACAGCTCTGAGGTGGAGCACTGCCGGGTGGTAGCAAAGCGAATGGGGGTGGGACAGCAGCAGTTGAGGGGACTTGAAGGAAAATGCAGGAGGGGGGGGGAGCGGCAGGGGGCTTGGAAAAGGCTGCAGGGGCCGGGACAGCAACAGGAAGTTTGTGGGGGTTGAATGGGCTAAGTTGTCCATTTCCTAACATATCTGACAGTGGGATTTTCTCCCACGAAAGCTCATGTGAAAAATAAATCTGTTAGTCTTTAAGTGCCAGACGACTCCTTATTTTATGCTCCCACTGTTTTTGGAAATCTGGTGCCAGAATGGTAGCTGAGCTCTTCTGAAAATTTAACCCCAAATATGTCCATTGGGCATTAAGAGCGCAATTCATATTCTCTCATAACTTGCCTAGCAAGCCACCTGTTTGTGCTCTCTGAGTAGGCTTACTGCAAGCCTGGGGTGCGGAAACCCCAAAATTGTGCTCAGTTTGAGGGTGATAGCCATAGGTCAGTGTGAGCACATGGCACAAAGGTATTTAAGAAAAGCACGTGTTGTCCATCTAAGTCGTTAGCTATCTACTCCTCCAACCTCATATACACCTTCTAGATTTATCTTGCTCTCCATTCTCAAACATATTGATAAGCTTTTCTATAACTTTTTTATGAAAAGTTGAATAAATTCTTGCATTTATACATGGGAGATGCTGTTAAAAAAATAAACCACTGCATCCAAAATAAATGAATAAACAGAAGGACTTCTGGGTCCCTTTTGAAAGGTTTGAAAAAACTTTGAAACTTCAGAATTGTTTTCTGACCATTTCCTCAATGAATGTTTGTGATAAAGTGGGAAACCTCTCTTAGGCTAATGTGGGATGACACAGCTGATGACCTTGTTTCTTTTCTGTTCTGGTGATGGGACACATGTGGGTGATATGAAGCAGAGCTTCTAGGGGGAGGGGGGGAAGTGTTTAGGCTACCTGTATCTGGGACCCCTGCTGGCCGCACAGGTTCCAGCTGGTTGGACTAGGGGGCAGAGATGTGGGCAGAGCCGGGGAGGAGAACAAAGGACCAGGGGGAAGAAAGTTAGGAGGGAACTGGGGGTCTAAGAGGCAAGACCCCCTATCCCGGGGTGTAGCCCTAATCCCCTGGTGGTTCCACTACTACATGTCCTGGTGAAACTGATACCAGCTGCCCTTGCTGCTGTATGAACTGGATTGCTAATAAACCCTCTGACTTCCACACTGGCTGAGAGTCACTGCTGAACCAGACTTCCAGGGACCACCTGGAGGGGTGCCAGGTGACCCAGAGGGCCTGGAGTTCAGACCCTCTGAGGCTGGACTTGGGAACTGACTGCATGGAAGTGTGAGACCTGGGCAGTGTTGGGAGAGAGGTCTGTCTTCTCAAAGACCTGAAGAGCCAGGGCAGAGGGGTCTGGAGAGAAGCTCCTGGCGACCCCCCCGTCACAATGTTACAAGAATAGTCTAGAGATCCTCAAAAGGGCCTTAGCTTTGTATGGTCTCC
>ML682091.1:91620-108957 GCA_007922195.1 Podocnemis expansa
GCAGCGACCGCGGCGGGTTTGGGGGCAGACCGGGCTTTAAGCCGGTGGGGAGCAGTGCTGGGTAGCACTGAAGCCCGTCGGTGCCTGCAGCCCCCCTTTGCAGGCACGGGCAGGGAGCAGCGCTGAGCGGCGCTGAAGCCCGCTGATGCCTGCAGCCCCCTACGGAAGCGAAATAGCAAGTTCACAATGTGAACTTGCTATTTCATTTCCCGCCTTTTTTCCTTGTTTCGAATTAACATTTTGTTAATTCAAAATGAGTTGTTTCGGTCTAGGCGTTATTTCGGTATCCGGTTGTTTCAGAACAACCGTATCGAAATAACCCGCTGTGTGAGAACACAGCCAGAGACACCCAAAGCATGGTATTATCCCTGATCACCTTGGCTAATAGACATTGATGGACCCGTCCTGAGCTGAGGTCAGTTCAGCAATGGTGAAGCAGGCATGTCACTGGATCCAAAACATGTTTGAGTCCTGGGTTCAGGCCCCTCTGCTCTGCACGGGTACTGATCTGGCCCTGGTTCCCTGGCCAGGGGCCAAGGCCGGATCCGGCTCCTACCACCAGCAGCCCCGGCTCCTGCCGCCAATGGCTCCAGCTCCCTGGCCGGGGCCGGATCCAGCCAACCCAGGTTCCCAGCTGGGGTTGGGGGTCTGGCCCCAGGTTCCCAGCCAGAGTTGGGACCAGATTGGGCTCCTGCCACCACAGTGGCCTGGCCGTGGGTCCTCGGCTAGGGTCAGGGCTAAATGTTGGGGGAGTGTAGGTCAGTTGCAGGCTGTGTGAGCCTGCTCTGCCCACAGGACTCAGGGTACTACTGCTGGCACTGGGGGCTCATGTCCACCCCTGTGCCCATCATCAGTGATGCCCATGAGGTGAAGTCACATATGGAGCATTGGGTCCAGTTTGTGGCCCTCCATGCCAGGAAGGATGTGAACAAATTGGAGAGAGTTCAGAGGAGGGCAAGAAAAAATGAATATGGGACTGGAGCACATAACTTGTGAGGAGAGGCTGAGGGAACTGGGCTTCTTTAGCCTGCAGAAGAGAAGAATGATGGAGGATTTGGTATCAGCCTTCCCCTACCTGAAGGGAGGTTTCCAGGGAGGATGTAACTAGGCCAGTGCTCATAAATAAATTGGCTCCCAGCTAGGTGCCAGCAGTTTGATTTTTGGTTGCCAGAGGGTGCTCCTCCGCTGTCTTTCTGCAACAGCTCTAGGAGCCAAGCTACAAATCCTGGTCACCATGGTGACCTAGTGCCCAGGTTTTGTCGAGCCTTGAGTTAGGCTGTTCTCCATGGTGGCAGATGACAGAATAAGGAGCAGTGGTCTCAGGCTGCAGTAGGGGAGGTGCAGGTGGGCTATTACGGAAAGCTTTTTCACTAGAAGGGTGGTGAAGCATTGACATGGGTTACCTAGGGAGGTAGCAGGACCTCCATCCTGAGAGGTTTTTAATGAGTGGCTTCACAAAGCCCTTGCTGGGATGATTTAGTTTGGGTTTGGTTCTACTTTGAGAAAGCAGTTGGATTAGATGACCTCATGGGGTCCCTTCCACTTCTCATCTTCTGTGATTCTGTCCTGTGTGATCCATCCTGCACCAGAGACAGTCAGTGTTTGGGCTGAAGAGTGGTCCCACCTAGGAGGGAGGGATGGCATAGTTCCTTTCTGTCTGCACCACTGTGACAGGCTGGATTTGGAACCCACCAGGGGAACAGGGTCTGTGCATGCACAGAAGGACCAATTGGCAGGTGATTTCTGGAGAACTACTTTGCCTTTGGGTGCCAGGCTTGATGCTGGATCAGTAGCTCTCTGATGCACTGCTGTTGCTGGGACAGACTGGGAGGACCCAAAGTCTCGGGTGTGGGCCGTCTGCCTCTCTGAACCAGTCAAGGGATCAGTTCACTCCGCTTCTTCCCTATTGGCTTCCTGCCCAGCCCTGGAAGCCATGGTGGGAGGAGGGGACAGGGAGAATTTGTCGGTTTTCAATGGAGGAAGTGCATCCTGCTTAGAGATACTGGGGTCAGTGGCGCTGGTTGATCAGGGCTTGCTTAGGTGGCACTGTGCAATGAGTGGGCAGGTGGAGGCTGGCAGGGGAGGAGGAAAGGGGGGTAGGGCCTCTGGTGGTGGAGTCTGGCCAGAGTGCTCCCCCAACATGGAGGGGAGCCTTGGGCTGGCTGATGGGTCAGGGACAGGGAGAGCTGAGCCTGGGGAAGGAACTTGGCAGCTAATACTGGATCCCTCTGCTGCCCACCCCTTCCAGGATCCTGACCTGTGGGCTGTGCAGGGCTTCGAAACCCAATGAATGGCCAGGGCTGTTCGGGGGGGGGGGGTCGGTCCACTTATTACAAACTGCCTTAGCAGCTACTAGGCCTGACTTGCCCCAGCCATAGGAAAAGAACTCAGAGATCCTGAGAACTGTTCTTCCTTTAGTCTCAAGGTGACACAACACGCAAAGCAGCAACTCCGATAATAGAAGTCAAATTGTTTATCTGCTTTCAGATCCTGCCGAGTTCTTGATCCCCTCACCCAGGGAAGGGAGAATGAAACTCACAAAGATACAAACACCTAATGGAGGTTGTTCATAAGTAATATTCATAGCTGTGACAGTTAACCCTATGGTTTCCTCCAGCTTTGGCTGGGAGACATCTCTGCAAAGACTGGCACCTTCTTTTGCAAGCAGCTCCCTGTCCTGTGAATACTGTTTCTTGACATTAGGCTTATCTTGGAGGGGTCCTGATTACAGAGGCTCAGGGGTGTAATCAGACCTTCCTGTAAAGGGTTGCCAACCTTACTTTAGTTGTTACTTACATGAAGATGTGAAATTGTTTTGTTTTACTGGTATGGTAAACTTTTTCCTGATATCGGTAAAAATACCATAAAAATATAGTGATGTCACAGAAGCATGCACTCACTCGCGACTTTCTGTACACAGAAATTTGGAATTACCTAGCAGTTTTGCAGTTAATTGATCAGTCTAGTTCTTTAGGTACAGGAAGTAAAATGATAAAGTCATGATCACTGCAGTTTTATGATACAAGCAGTGATTCTGAACGATGACAATGTTAAAATACAGTATGTTTTATTTCAGGGGTCTCAAAAGTGCAGCCCTTAAAGTGACTTTTTGCACCCCCAACTACACTATTGCTATTAATATTTGCAATATGGTTGTATCAAAATGTTTCAGTGGTGTGGCCCTTGGGCTAACATACTAGTCCTTATGCAGCCCTTGTGGTGATTTGAGTTTGAGGCCCCTGTTTTATTTCTACCCAATTTTACAGACATTTAAATTGATTTAGGGATTTACTGATGGTGTTAAGATTGTATATATTTTTTTACTTCCTGTCAGTAAATTTACTGACTGTTGGCAGAGGTTGGGACGGCTGCAGGAAGTATGGGAAGCGACAGGCTGGCAGAGAAAGTTCTGTAGATAACTAAGGAGAGCTTGGGTAGGCCTGCTTTCAAAGAAGGTGGGCCCTGGTGCAGGGTGGATTAATTCAGAGGTTGGATCAGAACTTCCGAAAGTAGGAAGTAGGAATTTCCAAAGGGGCAGCCGTGTTAGTCTAGTCCAGCAAAAAAAACAAGGAGTTGTGTGGCACTTAAAGACTAACAGATTTATTTTTTGCATAAGCTTTCGTGGGAGAAAATCCCACTTCATCAGATGCTTTGAAGATGGGTGAACTTACAGAATGAAATGAAAATAAATGCAAGGGAGTGTAAAACATAGGATCAGGTCATACCGTAACAGCAAATCAGAGCAGTTGTTAGGTTCAAAACCTGGGAAGGGTGAAGTTTAGAAGCTCTGCAGATAGGTACGAAGCTTTTGGCAGGGTGTGAGCAGGGAGCGGAAAGTTACTCGTTTGGGAGAGGGGGCAGCTGCAAAATTGAGGGGGGGGGAATAGAAGCTGGGGTTTAGCCCAGGGCTGGGAGCTGCCAGCCCCTGGCAGGAGGCACAAACCCAGCACACAGAGGGTTGGAGGGTACTACAGTGACCCCAGTGGTGCAAGCCACCTGCTCTGCTTGCAAAAAACTGGGGGACTTTTTGTGTTCCCACTCACAGAAATTTGTTACAGAGAGAGGCTCAGCTCCAGCTTCCCAGGCACAGCACCCTAACACCTACAGCCAGCAGCTCCTCTCTATCTGACATACTTCACTGGGGGCTATAAGGGACTTGATTTCAGCAAAGGTTTTACATGCAACCCCTTCCCAGTTTATAGGTCCACATAAAGCGTCAGGAGAGTGCACACACACACATTTGTATTATCTGCTGTGATTCCCTGAGTTACTTAGCTAGCACCTTTGCTTAACATGCAGACAGTCCTGGGTTCAAGACCCATGGGGTTGGACTCAATGATCTCATGAGGTCCCTTCCAACCCTGTGGTTTGGTTCTATTCTATTCTATACTTCTCCGTGGTAAGGATGGTTTTGCTTCTTTGGGGATGTAATTAATTAATCTTATTACTGTTGACTCTTCATCATTTACTTTTGTTATTATATAGTACAGTGAGATAGACCCACACAATATTAGTTATTTCAACAGGAAGTTCTTATTCTCAGTATTTATAAGTAAATAGGTGGTATTATATAGCAGGGCTATCTCTCTTTCTAATATTGTACTTGGGATGATTCTTACTGTGATTCTTACATCAAAATTTTCAACTTTTATGTGATGGAGATAAGAGCCCAGAGCCCTGATGTATGTGCACGGTGTACCTGTGGACAGCATATAGAGTGGTCCGCAGAACAGAAGAACTGTGTTGGAGGTGCAGGTGGTGCCAAAGTGTGGCATGTAGTGTCCATGGGGTAGGTCAGGGGTCAGCAGCCCAAAAGATAAAAGAAGAGCCATTTTAAAAAATTCCTTTAATACCCAGGGTGTGTGTGAGGCTGCTTTTTGCTATCTTTACTTATTTAGAAGAAATGTGGCATATTGCCTTGTTCCCTTGAATAAGATCCTGCTAGTCTTTTCTTTTTAAGAAAGATATTTATTGGGGGAGGGCATGCTCTCCTGGGTGCCCACTTTGTCTATCACGGCCACCCTAATGGCCAAGTTTGTTCTGAGGCTGTGGGTGGCATTGCATTCTGTATGGGCGAGGTTATGGTGGAACAGTGGGTTACTTATCAGTAACAGTCCTTCTTTGAGATGGGGTGCTCACATACATTCAGTGATAGGTGTCTACATGCCGCAGCACACAGTAGATTGGAAAGTCTTCAGCCTTAGCCTGTCAGGTCAAGGCACACGGCCAACACCCCCTCTGACCACGACCGTGGCTATATAGGTGACCATAACCCTGACCCTCCCAATCCCATATGCCTTCGCCAACTCCGTTAGCGGGGACAGGGGGAGGTGCCTGAATGTATGTGAGCAGCCCATCTTGAAGAAGGACGGTTACTGGTAAGTAACCTACCGTTCTCTTTTGAGCGCTGCTCACATCATTCAGTTATAGGTGACTGCTAGCCATACCCTTGGGTGGTGGGAGGAGTTACACTATACCCACACTGAGTACAGCTTTGCTCAGAGCGGCATCATCTCTAGCCTGTTGGGCAATAGCGTAGTGCATTGTGATAGTATGAATCAAAGACCACGTAGCAGCCCTGCAGATCTCTTGGATTGGGACCTTGGCAATGAAGACTGTAGAAGACACTTGGGCCCTGGTAGAGTGGGCTCTAACAGTCCAGGAAGGGGTGTGTTCGACCTTCCATAGCAGTCTTTAATGCAGTTTACAATCCAATTTGAAATACACTGTGAGGATACTGGTAAACCTCTTTTATGTTCAGCGACCACCACAAATAGTTAGGGGGGTCTTGTGGAACGGCCATGTGCGCTTGATGCAAATTAGGAGTGTTCTCCTCACGTCCAATTTATGCCGCTTCCTCTGGTTCTGTGTAACCTGGGGATCTGGATAAAAAACTGGCAAGCAGATTTCCTGGTTAAGGTGGCAGGGGGTGGCCACCTTGGGAAGGATGGATGGTGCTGCAAAACCACTTTATCCAGATAGAACCTCGTGAATGGGGGTTCCAAAGAGATGGCTTTCAACTGTGAAACCCTTCTAACAGAGGTGATTACTGCTAAGAAGGCCACCTTCCAGGACAGGACCAGCAGGGTGGCTGAGTCAAAAGGTTCATAGGGTGGCTCTATCGTTGTGCGGAGGACAATGTTCAGGTTCTACGGTGGGGTGGACCTATGGGGTGGGGGAAAAAATCTTTTCACCCCTTTTAGAAATCTCATGGAAGTGGGATGAGAGAAGACTGATTGTCCATCCACCGTTTCATGGAAGGCTGAGATTGCCGTTAAATGAACTCTCAGTGATGAAGGAGAGAGGACTTTTTCTCTGAGGTCTAGTAGGTAGTCGAGGATCAAGTGTATCAGAGATGATATAGGGTCTACACCCTTGTCCCCGGCCAAAATGGAGAATCGCTTTCATTTGGCTGTGTACATGGACCTGGTGGATGGTCTTCAGCTACCAGCCAGGACCTTTTTAACCCTGTCTGAACAGAGTGTCTCTAGCTCGCTGAGCCAGAGAGCATCCAGGCTGTCAGGTGTAGGCGGCCTGGGTCTGGGTGCCAAAGGTACTCCGAGTCCTGAGTCAGGAGGTCCGCCCACTGTGGGAGCCAGAGTGGGGTTTCTACGGACATGTTCTGCAGGAGTGGGAACCAGTGCTGTCTGGGCCAGTCCGGAACTATTAGTATTATGTTCGCTCCATCCCTGGTCACAAGGAGGGAACCAGGCCTCTATAGGTCATGAATCCGCTGCACCAAGATGACAGTTGCACAATGAGAGACAAAATTTTCATGTTTTTACCCATCTTTATACTTGCTGACTCTCATGTAAGTGTTGGGGACTTGCTGTGTTTTGCTGCCTCAAAGCTCCTGTGTGATGATCATTGATCACCAGTCATTTGCAGACATGACTTTGATCTTGTATTTTGTTTCCCTGTTTCTGGGGTGGATTCTTCTTCTTGCTTTTCAGGACTAATTTGAATTGTTCAGCCACTAAGGTAATACTTGCATTTCATCCGGACAGGCTGGCATCAACTGATCCCATCACACAGACCCTTCATTTACACATAATCTTCACACAGTTAAATGAAATTATACAATGTTAGACCTAAAAGAAGTTTCATCAAGAATACAAAATGAGTTCCAAATTTACAATATGTAGCTTTGTTGAATTTTGGTTATAATGTCTATTAAAGTGAGCTAATTATTCAGTTATGATATTAAAGAACAGATACAGTGTTGTCTAACAGATGCTTTAAAGCTAAATTCTATTCATTTTATCTGTGTCCCTACATGGTGGCTACAGAAGACTGAGCTCTAACATAGCTTGAGTAGGCCAATGGATTTCAAATTCAGTGGCCAGTGGCACATGTGCTACTGCTACTCTGTAACATTCAGTGGGTAAGTGCAGTTGCACCTGTGCTTTAATTTAACAAATAATTCTAAAGTTGGAAAACCCCCCCCCCCAAAATACCAAAATCTGAAGATTAAAAAAAGTGGAGGATCCAAGTTAAACTCGAGTGAGGTGGGGATGAGTTGCAGCTCTTGGGAGCCAAGTGGATGGTGAGCAAAAGGGGAAATAGTCTGGGGCAGAGGGTTGTATTGGGGCCAGGTCCTCCACTACCCATCTACAGTACCGCTGCCTGCAGTCAGTCCCCAGTAACAGCTGGTACCATTTGCCAGTCCACAAAATTTTTTGACATTAAAAAGAGGTCCTCATACTCAAAAAGGTTGGGAACCACTGTCCTAGCTTGTTTTACTTTATCTTCTTGCAGTACTTCATTGTGAATTCCTGTAATGGTGTCTGTCTTGCGCTGGATGTTGTGGGCCCTGTAATGCTGTATTTTTGGTTTGGACTCTCTCTTTCCTGTAAGACCAGGCTTACTCAGTTTTTGTTGTTAAGTTCTCTCTGCTTTGTTTCCACAGGAGGGGGATTTGGAGTCCTGCAGGGACAGGGTGGGGGGGAACAGTGCAGGAGCCTTCTCTGTCTTGTTTTCAGTTCACTCTGTTGCAGGGGTCACAAACATGCGGCCCGTGGGCCGCATGCAGCCCCTAAAGTTATTCCCTGTGGCCCACAATGACATGATCATTACTGATATTTGCCATATCATTATATGGAAAGGTTTCAGCGATGTGGCCCTTGGGCTACCATACTCATCCTCATGCGGCCCTCTACTAGTGCTCATGAGGCCCTTGTGGTGATTTGAGTTCGAGACCCCTGCTCTATTGTCTTCTCTTTGGCTTTTTTCAGGGGAGGTAGAAGGTACATAGCCTGGCTGGCTGGCTGGGTCTGCCAGTTTGGTGTGACCCAGGGCTGGCTCAAGGGGTTGTGGCAACCCAAGCCAAATTTTGATCTGGCGCCCCTCCATCTCATTCATGGAGGTTGAAAATAGTTTTCCAAAGTGCATAAATCTCCAGCATCTGTCTGCAGAGGGATTTAAAGGGCACTCTGCCTACATGACTTAAGCTGCAGGTCGACTAACAGTGCCTGCGCTGCTAGGAAAGAGTTGAAGAGGCAGGAGCCAGCCTGATCTTCAGGGGGGCTAGGCACCTCTCAGAACTGTCACCTGAAGCCACGTCTATCTCTTGCCTAACAGTAGAGCTGGCCCTGGTGTGACCCCGCTCGCGGCACCACACTGGCAGCCCCAGCCAGCCTGCCTGCTTGCCTCTTCAGTTCCCCAACTTCCCCTACCTGGGTCACATACACCTGGAAGCTGGGAGAGGGCCAGAGTCTTTTAAATTTCCTGCCCTGTGGCATGACCAGCCCAGCTTAGGAAATTGGAGCTGCTGTGTTGCCACCTCTCTCTCCTGCTCCATAATCTCATGCTGCCACTCAAAGTGGGGGGCAAGCATTACAGCAAATTTCAGTGGAGGCATGGGCTCTATTTTAAAAGCTTGAGAACTGCAGCACTAGGTGTCTTCAGCGTGGGTCAGCAGGGTGGCTTCTCTCAGCTGGGCACTCAGATGCCATCCACTTCTCTACCGCATGGGGAACCTAGGCAAGTTGGTTGGAAGTCCCAGCAGGGCTGTCCCTAGGGGTTGCGGGGCTTTGGGCAAATTGCCCACTGTGGCCCCCCCCAGCACTGGGGGGCAGGGCCGACTGGCCCAGGGGAGGTGCAGACCCGTGCTCCAGCTGTCATATGCAGGGGAACAGGGAGCTGGCGAGAAGTGGTGGCCTGATTCAGTGCTGCTGGTCCCCCCTCCACGCAGTGTTTTTGGTTCTGTGCCTGAGCTTCAGGGGAAGGCAGCAGCACTGAACTGGGCTGCCGCTTTTCACCGGCTCCCCAGTCCCTGACATGGTGGGGGGCAGTAGGGTGGCGCATGGGGCCCCCCCAAAGCACGGGGCCCTGGGTGACCACCCCTGCTCACCTTACCCTAGGGACAACCCTGAGTCCCAGGGATGGTCTGATCCACCACCATCCCTCCCACTCCTATTTGCTGAGCTCCCTGACTCCTGATATTCAGCAACAGAAACCTGGAGGAGTTGGGGAATGATATGCCTTGTCAGACAGGAGAATTTTTGTACCTCTTCCTAACATGGTCTGTGGCCACTTAAGGGGAAATTGCCAGCACCTTGGTTCATTTGTAGGCAGGGCCGTCCTTAAGGGGGGGGCAGTAGGGGCAACCGCTCTAGGCCCTGCGCTTTGGGGGGGCCTCGCGCTTTTGGGGGATCCCACGCAGCTGGCTAGAGTAAGGAAGCAGGGAGCTTTTTCAAGCTGTGGGACTAGGGAGCAGCTCAGGCTGGTCAGGGAAGGGAGAAGGGAATTCAGCCAGGCAGCGGTTGTTTACAGTAACTCTTAAGTAGCCACCTTCCCACAACTGCTCCCTGAGGGGAAGAGAAAGGGCAAGTGTTGAGATAAAACTTATGGAGCCAGCCTCAGTCGAGCAAACAGGGACAAAGTCAGGAGAATGTCACATCCCCAACCTTTACAAAACAGGACCTTCTCTTTGAATTTACATCAGCATCTCCAGAAAGTGTTTAAGATATTAAAGAACTTTTATCCTTCTACATTTAACAAGACTTTTCAGTCTTCAGGGATGTCTTTTTGAGCAAACTTCTCTGTGCAGATAATGATCTATTACACCTGCGAGAGAAGACCCCAGGCTAGTGCTCATATGGAAATACTGGGTTTTTAGGGGTTAATGGCCATCAATCAACACATTGAAGAAGTTTTTTGTCCTTCCTTCTGCACTGTAAATAAGCCCCATTGTCATTGATTGGAGGCAGAGCACCAGTCCCAAAGCATGGCAAAGAGAAAAGCAACTGTGGCCCTGCAGGTCTAGTTTAGCCAAACAAACAAGGAATCCTGTGGCACTTTTAAAGACTAACAAATTTATTTATTTGTTAGCTTTTAAAAGTGCCACAAGACTCCTTCTTTGATTTGCATCAGGGTATCTGAGAGGAGGCCAAAGGTCCCTTGTTTCTTCCTTTCATCCTCAAACAGTACCTGACTTTCATTACTTAGATCACCTGCAAAGCAATGAGGAATGTACAAATACATATATTAAAATAAGATGGAAAAGGAGAGAGTCAGGCAGCGTAAAGGAAATAACGTACATTAGACAATTGGAATCCAGTGCTTTAAGGTGAGAGAGGACCAGAATTTATTTCTTGATATCATCCAAAAATAGCATCTCTCTCTCTGAATTTTCAATTTAACAAAAACTTGATCTAAGAAAAATGATTAAACTTGTAAAATTGTGTGCCCATCTTGAACAGAAAACCAGAACCACAAAGAAGAGTAGCTCCAGATGCTCTTCTCCACTTGGCTGTGAGGTTGATGAAACATCACCATGACACATTCAGTATTGCCTACCCTAAACATCAAAAATAGTCACAAGTCTGGCTTAAATATATCATTAAAACTCACTTAAAAATAAAGAGATGTTTAAAGAAATAATAAATGGGGGGGAGCTATTTTCTCTGACTTCTGGGTTTTGAGCCTTTAGGATAAAGTCAGGTCATAGAATCATAGGGTTGGAAGGGACCTCATGAGGTCATCTAGTCCAACCCCCTGCCAGAGGCAAGACCACTCCCACTAAACCATCCCAGTCATGGTTTTGTCCAGCTGGGCCTTAAACACCTCCAAAGATGGAGATTCCACCACCTCCCTAGGCAGCTCATTCCAATGCTTCACTACTCGCCCACTAAAAATTTTTTTCTAATATCCAGCCTCGACCTCCCTAACTGTAACTTGAGTCCATTGCGCCTCGTTCTGTCCTCCGTTACTACTGAGAATAGTCGAGCTCCCTCCTCCTTGGAGCATCCCTTCAAGTAGTTGAAGGTTGCTATCAAATCCCCCCTTAATCTTCTCTTCTGCAGACTAAATAAGCCTAATGCTCTCAGTCTTTCCTCATAGGGCTTGTGCTCCAGCCCTTTGATCATTTTGGTTGCCCTCCTCTGGACTCTCTCTAATTTGTCCATGTCCTTTTTGTAGTGGGGAGCCCAAAACTGGACACAGTATTCCAGATGTGGCCTCACTAGTGCAGAATAGAGGGGAATGATCACATCCCTTGATCTGCTGGTAATACTTCTTTTGATGCAGCCCAGTATGCCGTTGGCCTTTTTGGCAGCAAGAGCACACTGCTGACTCATATCCAGCTTCCCATCCACCATGACCCCCCAGGTCCTTTTCTACACTGCTGCTACTTAGCTGAATGTTTCCCAGCCTGTAGCAGTGCATGGGGTTTTTCCGTCCCAAGTGCAGGAATTTACACTTGTCCTTATTGAACCTCATAAGATTTCTATTGGCCCACTGTTCCAATTTATCTAGGTCTCCCTGAATCCTGTCCTTGCCCTCCAATGTGTCTACTGGTCCCCCCAGCTTGGTGTCATCTGCAAATTTACTGACAGTGCAGTCTATTCCATCATCCAGATCATTGATGAAAATGTTGAACAGAACCGGCCCCAGGACCAACCCCTGGAGCACACCACTCGTTACTGGTCGCCAGCTAGACATGGAACCATTGATTCCTACATGCTGAAACCATTGATCTAGCCAGTTTTCTATCCACCTTATAGTCCACCTATCCAACCCATACTTCCTTAATTTGCCAATGAGAATGCTGTGGGAAACTGTATCAAAAGCCTTGCTAAAATCAAGGTATATCACATCAACGGTTCTTCCTGCATCCAGAAAACCAGTCATTTGATCATAGAAGGAAATGAGATTGGTCAGGCATGATTTACCCTTGGTAAATCCATGCTGACTGTTCCTGATCACTTTATTTTCCTCTAAGTGTTTTAGGATGGATTCTTTGAGAACCTGCTCCATAATTTTTCCAGGGATTGAGGTGAGGCTGACTGGTCTGTAATTCCCTGGATCCTCCTTTTTCCCTTTCTTGAAAATAGGCACTACATTTGCTTTTTCCAATCCTCTGGCACCTCCCCTGTTCTCCATGAGTTTTGAAAGATAACGGCCAGTGGTCTTGCTATCTCATCGGCCAATTCCCTTAGCACCCTTGGATGCAGTTCGTCCGGCCCCATGGACTTGAGCACATCAGTCCCTAACCTGACCTTCCGTCACCAAGGGCCTCTCTTCTTCTCTCCAATCTGCCATACCCATGCTAGTGGGCTGGGAGCTGACCCTGCCTGTGAAAACTGAAGCAAAAAATGCATTGAGCACTTCAGCTTTGTCCTCATCCTCTGTCACAAGGATGCCTGCCCCATTCAGCAAGGGACCTACACCATCCCTGATCCTCTTCCTGTTATTAACATACTTGTAGAACCCCTTCCTGTTCTCCTTTACATCCCTCGCTAGCCGCAACTCCATTTGTCCTTTGGCCTTTCTGATTTTATCCCTGCAGTCCCTAGCAATATCTTTATATGCCTCCATAGTCATCTGACCAAGCTTCCACTTCCTGTAAGCTTCCTTTTTATGTTTAAGCTCAGAGCAGAGTTCTCGGCTAAGCCACTCTGGGTGCCGTACATGTTTGCTGTTCTTTCTCCTAATTGGAATGGCAACTTCCTGTGCCCTTAGCAGGGTTTCTTTAAAATATAACCAACTCTCTTGGACTCCTTTCCCCTTCAGATTAGCTTCCCAAGGGATCCTGCCCATCAGTTCCCTGAGGGAGCCAAAATCTGCTTTTTGGAAGTTCAGGGTTTGTGTTTTGCTTCTTTCCTTCCTTCCTTTAATCAGCATCCTGAACTCAACCATGTCATGGTCACTACTGCCTAGTTTCCCATTTACCTCTACCTCCCTAATCAATTCTTCCCTGTCTGTGAGCAGCAGGTCGAGAGGTGCAAGGCCCCTAGTTGGTTCCTCCAGCATTTGTACCAGAAAGTTGTCCCCAACACTCTCTAAAAACTTCCTGGATTGCCCATGCACTGTTGTACTGGCCTCCCAGCAGATGTCAGGGTAATTGAAGTCCCCCATCAGCACCAGGGCTTGTGATCTAGAAGCTTCCGCTAGTTGTCCATAGAACACCTTCTCCACCTGCTGCTTCTGGTCTGGTGGTCTATAGCAGACACCCACCACAACATCCCCCTTGTTGCTTTCCCCTCTCAATGTAACCCACAGACTTTCTACTGGCACGCTTCCACTACCATAATGAAGCTCTGAGCAGTCATAGAGCTCTTTTATATATAGTGCTACTCCTTTCCCTCTTCTTCCCTGCCTGTCTTTCCTGAACAGTTTATACCCATCCATGGCAGAGCTCCAGTTATGCAGACTATCCCACCATGTCTCTGTTATTACAATATCATAGTTCCTTGTCTGCGCTAGTACTACCAATTCTTCCTGCTTATTTCCCAGGCTCCTCGCATTAGTGTATAGGCACCTAAGATACCAGGCCGATTTCCCTACTTTGTCATTTTGATTTTCAATGCTAAGGTCATGTTTTTCTGCTTCTCTCTGCAACTTTTTAGCCTGAGGGCTAGAAATTTATGATTAAAGAAAAATTATGACACTGCCCAGTGTTCCCTCTAAGCTGATGATGCAGCTGAACATGTTATGGGTGCACAAGTTATTGGGGAGCCAGCGGGCAGCAGGGAAGAAGCCCAGTGGGGCCTGGAGAACCAGCGGGGAACTTTCTCAGCTGCATCATCAGCTTAGAGCAGTGGTTCCCAACCTTTTTCAGGCTGGGGACCCCTTTGTAACAAAAAAAAAATCTTTGCGGACCCCCCCATCTGATTATGTAATCTGGCCTGCACAGGCAGACTCTGGCCCGCACCAGTGGGAGAGCTGGTGAGCAGCGCTGCCACCACCCTTGCGTGCACCACCGGGGAGCTGAGCCACGGCAGCTGTGGTCCCCTGCCCTTGCCCCTGCTGGGGAGCTGCTGTGGCTCCATCCCCCTGCCAGGAGACAGCCACAGAAGGGGAAAGGCAGCCCTGGCAGGGAGCATCAGGGCTGTAGCTGGATTCCGGCCCCGGGTAGGGAGAGGCTCCGCAGACCCCCTGCAAAGTGTCTGTGGCCCTCTAGGGGTCCCTGGATCACAGCTTGGGAACCACTGGCTTAGAGGGAACATTGCACTGCAAAGTTTAAAATGGGGGGGCCCCCACACAAACTGATTCGCCCTGGGCCCCGCTCCCCCCTAGGGACAGCCCTGTTTGTAGGGAACACTGGAAGTGAATGATTGCTCATTTTGCAGGTCTAATATAGATGGATGTGAAGGAGTTGTATAGCAACACGGCATGGAGAGGAGCATGGGGCCTCTATGTGATGGGGGAATGTCATGGAGGCTAAACACGCTGGACCAGGATAATCCATGGTAGTCCACATGGCCAGACTGCACCACTACCTAGGCAGCTGCTGACTAGAAACTGACAACAACTTCGGTTTTAGTCATCAGCTGGCATGGCCCCAGGGAGCATATTTCCTTTCAGAAACATCACATCTCCGTGTTTCCAAAATTTCCATTTCATGTGAAACTTCCGCACTTCAAAATACTTCATATGAATTCTAGTGTCAAGTGGGGCCCATGGGCAGTGCTCCCTCTAAGGTGATGATGCAGCTGCGCAAGTTATGGATGCAGGTGAGCAAGTTCTCCAGCCAAACTGGGCCCCTTCCCTGCTGCCCACTGGTCCCCAAGGATATCCATAACTTGCTCATCTGCATCATCACTTTAGAGGGAACATTGCATGTCACTACCAAATTATGTCATGGAAAATGGGTAATGATTAATGAATGCAATGTTAAAACAGTGCAAAGTCTTGAGTGTTTTTTACATTTTTTTGAAATAAAAAAATTAGCAAAATGTTTTCTTTTACTGAAAACTGGCTTTTTCAGTACATGAAAGTTTTTCATAACCTTTTAATGTTCATGAGACTAAAAAAAGTTAAAAAACTAAATCTGAAAATATAAAATTGAAAAGCACCTAAAAAGTAAGAAAAAACAATAAAGTTAACTTGACTCTCCTTTTTCATTTTCCTCAGCAGCCCGTTTTACAGTTAAAAAAAATTTGTCCTTTATTGTTTCTAACCAGTTCAAATATGCCTGTTTATTTGTTTTACTTAATTGGTACCTGTTGTTAATTTTATTTACAGTATACTTTATTTTCCTTCATTTTATTAGTATTGACTATATTTTTTTCTCAATTTAGCCATTTTGTAGGGTGCACCAGTCCATAAAAAGTCAAAGTATCCAACGCAGGGCTCAACCCCACAGCCCTGCAATTAAGAGTCTACTGCCCTATAGATTGAGCTATGGAGTCCACTGTTAAAAAGAATATCTCTAGAATAAGGGAAACTGTGTGCTCCATTCCCCCTTGATTTTTCTGCAGGCTCTTTTGTTCTCTCTGTGTACAGCAGACTCTTAATCTCAGGCTAATGGGTTTGAGCCCTGTGTTGAATGTTTTTTTTTAAACATTCTACTCATCAGATGTAAAAAAACTGGACAACATCACCTATTTTTAGAATGCTTGCCTGACAGAGGTCATGTCCTCCTTTTGCCAGGCGTCTGGTAACCCTAGTCCTGGGTAAGCTGCTTGATCCCCTGGAGCATTTTCCCTGGTGGGCTTCCCTGCGTGCTCTCCGGCCAGCTTCCCCAAGTCCCCCAGGTACTCCACCCCTGGCTCCCCGTCTCCCTCTTTAAGTGCCATGGGACTCCTTGCTTCATGTCTGTCACTGATTGTGTGAACATAGTAGGGTGTTTGTTGGTTTTTGTCTGTCTCTACCTGAATTTCATCCTCTCTGAGGAGGATGTGAGCAGCTCACCCTGCTCTGGAAAGTGCCTTGAGATCTATAATAGGGGCTCTACCAGCACAAGGAGCTGGTAACTCAGCGTACCCGCAGTCCCTGGAGTTAGTCCTAGTCCTGATTCAGGAGGGGACCGGCTATGGAATGCTGCCCCCTAGTGGAGGCTTTCAGCATGGCAGCACAATGTTGAGGAGGAGGCCAGTACAATGGGCCTGAGATGTCACTCACTGCCTTATGCTAACACAGCTGAACTTCACAATTCCTCATGGAGGGTGTCCCTATGGGTGACCCACGTTAGGGTGTGCGCATCCATGCCCACGCAGGATCGGAGGCTCCAAGCAAATAGAATTGCGTGGCGCGCGCGTGGCTGGGGCAGCACGCGCCAGTGTTTTGCGCCTCCAGCCAGCACACGCGGATATCCCCCCTCAGTTCTCTTTCTCCCATCCATGGCAAAGGGCTGAGTGCTCCTCTCTCCTCCTCACAGGAGTTGTTTTTCTCAGGGCCTTCCTGCCTTGCTTTAGGCTTCCCGCTGTCTTTCTTCTTTCTTTTTGTTTTCTTTTAACACCTGCTTAAAAAAAAAAGTTTTAACTGGATATGTCTGCCCCTTCAGGAATAAAGTCCTGTGAGTCCTGCCATGACTCTGTGTCAGCTTCTGACAGTCACACCCCACGTTTAAAATGCCTCGGGGAAGAGCACATAGCTGATAAGTGCTCTCACTGCAGGGGTTTATCTGCGGCAGCCAGGCGTGAAAGAGATTTGAGCCCTAAGCTGCTCTTAATTGAGAAATCCCTCAGGCCACCTTCTGACTCCGGCCAGGGACAGCCGGCTTCACAACAGACAACGAGGCAGTTAACCCCATCTAAGAACATGGGGAGAAAGAGAAAGTCTCCTGCCTCTACGCCGGCTTCATTTTGTACCCATGAGGCTTATAAGTCCTCAGGTACCAGCTCACACAGACCTGCCAAGTGATTGCTGTCTGTCATAGAGCCATGCCGCAGACCAGAGCGGAAAAAGCCGGCAAAAACAATTCCTAAACTGGCAGCTAGCTCTAACCAATGTTCCCTCTAAGGGGAGAGAGCAGCTGAGCAACTCCTGTTGCTCAGCTGCGCTCTCCCCCCCCCGGGGCCCGCTGCGCAGCCCTGCCCCCCTCCCGCTCGCCCGCCCCCACGCCACTCCTGGCATTGCGCCCCAGCCCCGCTCCTGCTAGCCCCCCCCCCC
>ML682091.1:109357-148888 GCA_007922195.1 Podocnemis expansa
ACCTTGCATCTCCTCCTCATGATCCCCCATCTTTTGCAGATCAAATAATAGTGCCTGCACAGTCAACACCAATCCATGAAATCAAAGACTTCCAGGATCTTTTTAAAAGGGTAGCTGAATCCCTTGAATTGCCTAAAACAAATGCACCACATTCAGAACATAAATTACTAAAAATCTTACAAGTATCTCCATCAAACAGGGTAGCATTACCCATGGACGAAGCTTTACTGGAGCCAGCGAAGAACATCTGGCAAACACCAGCTTCTGTTCCGCCCACTTGTAAAAAGGTGGATAGGAAATATTTTGTTTCTCCCACTGATTCAGAGTTTCTCTTCTCCTCCACCAGACTCTCTAGTTGTTGATGCCACCAACCATAGGTCCAAACAACACTTCAACAGATCCACCCCACATGATAAGGATGACAAACGGATGGATCTTCTGGGACGAAAGGTGTATGCATCCTCTGCTCTACAACTTAGAGTGGCTAATTACACTGCTCTTTTAGCCAGCTATGATTTTTTTAACTATTTAAAATTTACAGAATATTTAGATGACATACCTGAAGCTCAGAAACAACAATTCCATTCAATTATCAGAGAAGGACAACTTATTTCTCGTACAGCATTACAGGCAGCTCTTGACATTGCCGACACTGCTGCACGCACACTGGCCACTTGCATCATCATGCGACGATCCTCTTGGCTCCACTCCGGTGATCTTCCTAAATCATTACAAACTATCATGGAAGATCTACCCTTTGACAGAAAGAACTTATTCTCTGACAAAACTAATGAAATCATGCACACCTCCAAGGACGATAGAGCTACTCTGAGAACCTTCGGAATCTACCCTCAAACATTTTGAAGGAGATTAAACAGATACCAACCTTATACCTCTAGATCCCAATATCAGGACCCCTCCAGGCAGCACCATAGATGCCAAGATCAGCAAAGAGGCAGGCAACGACAGAATCGTCACAGGAATTCAACAGTCACCAATCTGCTGTGCAACCAACACCATCATCAAAGCTTCAATTTTGAAGGCTTGGTTGAGAGCCCGATAAACCTCGTCAGACCTCCAGAGTGGCCACAACTTCCAATTTATCGCAACAGACTAAAGCCCTTTTACGACTCTTGGGCCAAAATAACAACAGACAAATGGGTTCTATCATTAGTAAGCACGGGCTACACTATCCCATTTTTTACAAAACCTCCTCCAAACCACCCTTCCCTGTCCCTCTTCAGGGACACAAATCATGAACAACTTCTTCAACAAGAGGTCATACATCTACTCAATATTGGAGCCATTTCAAGGGTTCCCAAACAGCACAGGGGAAGAGGCTTCAATTCACCCTATTTTCTGACCCCAAAGAAATCAGGAGGGTGGAGACCCATATTAGACCTCAGGAAGTTAAACAAGTTTATAACACCACAAAAGTTCTGTATGGTTACCCTATCCTCTATCATTCCCGCTCTGGAGCCCAACGACTGGTTTACGGCTCTCGACCTTCAAGACGCATATTTTCACGTTTCCATCCATCCATCACACAGACGATTTCTCCGGTTTGTAGTGGCTCACGAACATTTTGAGTATGCTGTCCTACCATTTGGCCTCTCAACTGCACCGAGAGTATTTTCCAAAGTCCTTGCTGTTGCTGTAGCGCATCTGCGCAAACACAGAATCGCTATATTCCCATATTTAAACGATTGTCTATTAAAGTCCTGTTCCAAGAATCAGGCTGCTTCAGACCTTGCCTTCACAATAAACCTATTCAAAGATTTGGGTCTCATCATAAATTTACAGAAGTCCACCATACATCCCACTCAAATGATAGAATTCATTGGAGCTCGACTAGATTCTCTCCAGGCCAGAGCTTTTCTTCTGCACCAAAGATTCCAAACAATACAACAGCTGGCCGAAACCATTTACAAGTCTCCCACAACTCATGCCTTACAGTGTCTCCAACTCCTAGGCCATATGGCGGCCACAACACAAGTTGTAGAAAAATGCGAGGCTATTCATGCGTCCCCTACAACTATCGCTGGCAACAATTCACAGACCACACAATCACTCCATAAACAAGTCTCTCACCATACCACAATGAATCAAAGAAACACTCAAATGGTGGCTGAACCACACAAACCTCTTACAAGGCGTGTCATTCCTACAGACACAACCATCCCTGATAATGCCGACCGATGCCTCCCTATTGGGGTGAGGAGCCCATCTGCATGATCTATCGGCACAAGGTCTTTGGTCTCGGCACGAGAGCACTTTACACATAAATGTACTCGAGATCCGTGCGGTAAGCAGGGCTTGTTCCCATTTCAAACAGCACCTCATCCACCACCATGTATGAATTCTTACAGACAACGTAACTTCTATGTTTTACATAAACAAGCAGGGTGGTGTAAGATCCAACTCCCTCTGCATAGAACCCATGCTACTCTGGCATTGGGCCATAAGAAACAATATTCTAATCTCTGCAACATACTTACCTGGAACTCAAAACATAACAGCAGACCACCTTAGCAGAGTCTTTCCCCCTCACCACGAATGGGAAATTCGATCCGATGTTATAACCCACATATTTCACCTATGGGGCCTGTCAACAATAGATCTCTTTGCGACTCCACAAAATCGAAAATGCTCCCTCTTCTGCTTCCAGGCAGGCAAAAGGAAACAATCCCTGGGAGATGCTTTTCTCCTCCCATGGAACAAGCCATTGCTTTATGCTTTTCCCCCGTTTCCTTTAATAATGAAAACGCTCCTGAAAATTGGCAGATAAAATGCAACAGTAATCATGGTGGCCCCAGCATTGCCCAGACAAGCATGGTTCATGCTCCTGAACACCATGTCCATAAAGACGCCAATCGTTCTTCCTCTTTACCCCGATCTCCTCTATCAGAACAATGGCAAAACCCTCCATCCCAATCTGACCAAATTACATCTAACTGTCTGGTTCCTCTGTGGTTCAGCAAAGAAGAGCTGCAATGTTCTGAAAGAGTAAAGAATATACTTTTCAATAGCAGGAAACAATCAACAAAAAATACATACCTCCAGAAATGGATCAGATTTGCACACTGGTGTAATGATGTGAATATAACACCAACATCAGCTCCTCTCCATAACCTTCTCAAATATCTCCTGAACCTAAAAGAGACAGGAATATCATTATCATCTTTAAAGGTTCATCTTGCAGAAATTAATGTCTTCCATGAGGGTTTTAATAATACCTCCCTCTTCATTAATTCGATGATTAAGCGTTTTCTTCTGGGCATTCAGAATCTATACCCAGAAATAAGGCAACCAACACCACCATGGGATCTAATCCTTGTTCTAAGGTCAATTACAAGGCCTCCTTTTGAGCCTCTGGCCAAATGTTCATTATTACACCTTTCTATGAAAGTTTCCTTCCTTGTGGCCATAACATCTGCAAGACGCGTGAGCTAATTGGGAGATTCAATGGCTGATCCACCCTTCACAACCTTCCATAAGGATAAAGTTACCTTACGTCCTCAATTCAAGTTTATACCAAAAGTAAATTCACTCTTTCACGTAAATGAACCAATTAACTTACCTGTCTTCTCACCAAAACCTCATGCCACACCGCATGAAGCAACACTTCATACGTTGGACGTTAGACGTGCTCTTCTATTTTACCTAGAGAGAACAAAACCTTTCAGGTGTACCAATAAACTTTTGTATCAGTTGCAGACAGAAATAAAGGACAGACAATTTCCAACCCGAGACTTTCGAAATGGATATCCAACTGTATATATGAATGCTATAAATTATCTCACATTTCACCACCAGAGCATATTTGGGCGCATTCCACCAGAGCCATGTCGACCACAACAGCCTTCCTTAAGAATGTCTCCATAACAGAAATATGCAAGGCTGCAATGTGGTCCAATCCTCATACTTTTGTGAAACATTATGCAATTGACCAAACTACAGAAAGAGGCACAGTAGTGGGTCACTCTGTACTTTCTGCCTTAAACAACACTGATCTAAAAGACCCACCTACCCATTAAGGGTACTGCTCATAATCATCTAATATGGGGCACCCATAGGGACACCCTCGATGAGGAAAGGAAGGTTACTCACCTTGTGCAGTAACTGGAGTTCATTGAGATGGGTGTCCCTATGGGTGCCCCATAAACCTCCCTCCTCCCCTTCTACTTCGGAATCAATCTTTCGCTAAGAAGGGAACTGAGGGGGAATATTTGCGCACGCTGGCTGGAGGCACAAAACACTGGCACGTGCCGCGATTCTATTTGCTTGGAGCCTCCGATCCTGCATGTGCACGGACGCGCACACACTAATGTGTGGCACCCATAGGGACACCCATCTCGATTTACTCCAGTTACTGCACAAGGTGAGTAACCTTCCTTTCTGAACACCTGGGGAATGGAGGCTGTTCGTAACTCAGAGATGTCTGTAACTGCAAAAAATGGACTGCTTCTTCCTAAAGTTTACAACCAAACATTGCCTTAATATAGCTGAGAAACTTCACCATGCAGAAGAAACATGCTTCTTTTAGCTGAAGTTAGATTAATGAAGCATAGAACGTTTCCTGACACATTCACATCCTTTTAAAACTTTCCATTAATTGTTTTTAGTTTATATGTAGCACACTTCTGTGCTGCATTTGCTTTTATTTATTTATGCATTATCTTGCTGCCTTCAATGAGGTAAATGTGACGTTTATGAGCAGTCAAGCTGAAAAAGGTGGGTGTGCCATGCAATTGTTTATCTCATTGAAGTGTGCCATGTTACTGAAAAGGTTGGGAGCCACTATGGGTATGTCTATACTGACAGTGGCAAAATCGCCACCGTCAGCCTGGTGTTCCAGGAACACTTAGCGATGAGTCTGAATTTGCTGCTGCACTCCTGAAAGTCAGTGCTCTAAGTTCTGGCCCCAGGCGATGTAGGGGAAAGTTGACTGCAAGGCATTTGCTGTTGGCTTTCCCGAGTGTGTCCTGGAGGCTTTGCTGGCATTTACTCAAAGGATTTCATGTTACATGTGTAAACGCCAGTTGACTGCCACTGAAAACATGTCTCAGTGTAGACTAGGGCTAAGTTATGCATCCAGATCGTTGATGAAACAGTAGATTAAAGCCAATCATTTAAACAGATGATTTCCACATAGTGATTTAAGTGGCATGGTATTTTGAGATTCTTATTAGTTGTACATTTTAGTATATTAGAAAATAATGACTTGCTTATTAACTAAACAATTAATTTTTTGCTCATGATTGGTCACGCCACGTTAGGTTGGTAACTGGGCTTTAATTAAACAATCAAAGCAGCACATGAAATTTGTTAAACACAACAATCTCAAATGCTTCAGATACATAGAAGTTCTCTTATGAAAATATATTCCATGTCTACAACTTAAACAGAGGGACTAATTGCAGTCAATGAATGAAATGGAGCATCAGGTTAGCAGGGAAAATTTTCAAATGTATTGAAGTCTTTTTTTAAAAACTAGTCAATTTCATCACTGCCCTGCTCCTTTTTTATTCCTGCCCTGCTTCTTCCAACTCCCACTTGATTAATTAATTTTGAATAAATAGCAAAAGAAAACAACGTTATTTCTGGGCCTGCAGAAGAGGCTGTGACTCTCAGAGTTTGCTTTACCACTTCAACAAGTTCTTGTTCCAGGTAGCTGGTGACTCTGCTAGGCCTGTTCTGGTTCCTACTCTTAGCTCCAGCAAGGCTGACTAAAATAGTACGTAAGGAGGAGTCCTGGAGTCACTCTCTTGAATTAACATCAAATAAGAGTGATGGTGCCAAAGCTACCAACCCCAGCCATCTCAACTATTAATAATTCGGGGAATAAAATTACCCTGTGTTCAAGACCTTCAAATGACCCTTTCATTCCTTGTCCCACCCAAAAACAGTACAGAGAATTCTGTCCCAATGGTTACTTGAATTGATCCTCAGGAGATGGGTCTGTTACAAGAGTGGGTTGGGTGGGGGCAGGGAGTCTCTGGCCTGTAATATGAGGGAGGCTGGACTTAGATGGTCCTGATGGTCCCTTCTAGTTTTAAAGTCTGATATTTGCTTAACGACATTCTGTTACTTCCTTTGCAGGAATGTTCCTGGAGGTCTGTGGAAACTGTCCCTGAGCATTTCCTGATCAGATAAGTATTATCCAGGCACTCTTCTCTTGCTCAAATGCTAACCAAATTCTGTTTCCCTCTAGCATACCATTGGTTCTTCAGAGGATCTTTCTGCTCTCTCCCATCAGGTTCAGCTCAGAAACCAGCTCACCTTTTGTCCCAGGAAATGACAATCCCTTTATCTGAATACTGGGGAGGATTAGGCTGCTGATCATCTGCTGGGAGATCCGACAGATAGGAAGGGGTCAGGAATCCCAGATGCAGACATGAATCAGGTGAGTTGCTTCCCTTCTGAATGACCCCTGGGAATTCAGGCTTGGCTGCTCCAGTGAAGGTTATCAGTCAGTTTACTTTGTTGTTCCCGTATTCTCAGATGCTCCTGAGTTTGTTGATTTCCCAGAAGTGGATAGTTTCATCCCAGAAGTGTGCCGGCCCTAGTAGCTGGAGAGGGGCCTTCCAGTGGAAGGAGGTTCTCTGCTGTGGCCACCTCTTTCCATAAACAGCTGTGGGCACTGTGTGAAGCTACAGCTGGTCTTAGGGTCAAGTGCTCTCAGCCAAGGAGAGATGTCAGTGAGTTTCAAAACAGCTGGATTCGTACTGCCCTAATTGAGAGCGGGGTTCCAGCTAGATAGCAGGTCTTGGGGGTTGAGGGCTCTGGTCTAGAAACAGTTATAGATCTGTCATGGTTATAATCATACATCTGTTCTAGTAATGAGAGACTGTGAGTGAACCTGTTTGTGAATGGGATTGATCAGGGCCAAATTAAGGAATAAACAGCATCAACCCTGACTATGGCCCCTGCTCCTGGAGTCGTGTAATTGTCTCAGAGTGAGTGAGTGTTTCTCTTTGTTTAAAGCTTTTGAGTCCTTGGGAGGAGAAGACTGGAGCTGTGACCTGAATGGGAGCAATGCAGAAACGTGACTGAGTTAGCAGAGAGCCTGAGACCATGCTCCAAAATGGGGGGAGCTGCCCAGTACATCCCAAAGGGGTGTTAACACCCAGACCTGCCATTGTAAATGCCCCCAGGCTGCAAGATCACTTCAGTGGCAGGAAGGGAAGAGGGCAGTAGACCCAGTTCTCTAACCCCCATTCAATAAAGGCACCAGTCCTGCACCATCTCTTTGTCCCCTTCATCCCTTTGCGTATTGGGAAGGAGAAGGCGTGTAGGCTCCGGAGTGGGAATTATGGATGTCTGAGAAGCTGGAAAGAGGACTGCAGCCCATGAAGGGCTTGTGTTCTTTTGCTGGATTCTTGCTTACCATGGAAGAGTGGGGAGCAAAACTAAATTACTACCCAGCGACTGAGGAGGAACAGGCCTACTGGATATCAGACCAGGTAAGAGCCTCTTGCAGAACCCATCCTTTGGTAACTTTGGGTGTTTGGATATTTTTGCATGCAGAGTTTTATGTTGGTTTGGAGCTGCCCTTGACTGATCTCCCACACACCTAGGGCCAGCCCAAAAACTGAGGCCCTCAATACAGAGGAAGGAGGGAGTTGTTACTGCTGCCAGCTCTTAGCCTCCCTGGTTGCTGTGATGCTGTTCAGTGCCTGGGATTTGCCAAGACCTGCTTTGGAAAGCGGTGGTGATCTGTCGCATCCAGGTGTGATTTCATCTGTGGTTCAGGTGATTACACCACATCACCCCTGAGGTATTGGAGTGGTGTAAGTGGTGGGACTGGCATCAGTCATGCATGGCTCTGTTTTGAGGCTGTGCATTGCTGCCCCTCCTCCACAATACCTGGGTGTTCTCCTGTAAATCAGACCGTTTTCCTTTTGCTTTGTGCGTCTCCTCAGAGGTCTACCTGCTGGTTTACTTCAGTGTTCTGTACTGACACTTCTCACTGTGGTATCTGTGCATCTTCCATGTGAAGTCAGTAGCTTAGCTCCTCTTGTTTTCATGGAGTCTCTTTACCTTCTAAGGTAAAACTGATGCACAGGGTAGGTTGTTTTTGCTTTTATTAACAGGTTGTTTGGCTTGGATCAGAGTTTGGTTGAGTGTCTTCTTAGTACAGTTTGACTTGGTTGTGTGAGGTAGCTGCTTATGTATATTTTAACCTGCTGCCTGTAATGTCAGGGCGTCACTCCTGGTTCTTATGTTATGAGAGGGAGGAATTATAATTTTTCTCCACCATTCAAGATTTTATACACCTCCATAATATCCTCATAGACGTCTCTTTTGGCTAGGATTGTTCAGTTGTCTTTGCCATCTCTCCTCAAAGAAAATGATCTATACCCTGGTCATTTTGGTAGCCCTTCTCTGTACTCTTTCCAATTCAAAAACACCGCTTTTGAGATGGGGCAACCATGGTATACCTACCTCTTCTATGCTGCAAGTAATTCTGGATTTATCAATTGGCAATTATCATAAAATGACAGAAATATCTATCTTTACCTAACAGTTCCTAATAGTCTT
The DNA here is from genome assembly GCA_007922195.1 of Podocnemis expansa. Taxonomy (NCBI): domain Eukaryota; kingdom Metazoa; phylum Chordata; order Testudines; family Podocnemididae; genus Podocnemis; species Podocnemis expansa. The sequence continues at coordinate 117,902 of ML682091.1, forward strand.
TAAACCATGATTTGAGGACTTTAATAACTTAGTCATAAGTTAGAGATTGCTAGAGGTGGTGTGTGAAGTTTGGTGGCTTGCATTGTGCAGGAGATCAGACTAGTTGGTGACTATTGGTCCCTTCTGACCTGAGAGTCTGAATCTTTTAGCTTTTTTTCACTAGTGTAGCTCGTTTTCTAACACCACCCACTCAATGACTGCCAAGATCTTTCTTGAGTTGTAACAGCTACTTCAGACCCCAATGTTTTATATGTAGAGTTGGGATTGTTTTTCAGGAGGCCTTTTGTGCCTTCTTTTTACTCAGAGGGCACACAGGAATAGGAGCAGGGAAGATGTGTTTCTTTGTGTGCATCAGTGAGACCAATTTGACGCGGATAAAGCCTCATTTGGAGTATTATCTGGCTTCATGCCCTGCTCTCCAGTTTGTCTACAGCTTTTCTGTAGAGACTCCTGTGGAGGGCAATGGAAATGAAGGAGGCTGGAGCATATGACTTATGAGGAGAGGCTGAGGGAACTAGGTTTGTTTAGTTTACAGAAGAGAAAAATGAGGGCAGAGGTTAAAGTATAATTGGTGGGTACCTCTCCTACATGTCCAGGCCTCCATCCTGCCCCCCCCAGCTCCTGCCCCCCAGGGGTTAAAGTATAATTTGGGGGGCCCTGGAACCCTTCTAAATTGGCAGGGGCCCCTCATGCTGGTGCGGCCCCCATCTGAGTGTGGCCCCCCTCACACACCCCAGCTACTGCACCCCCAAATGCCTGCTCCCCTCCTGCTCCTCCAGCCCATGCCCAGCTGCAGTAGCCCTTCCCCACCCAGCACAGCACTTACCTGTAGTTAAGCAGGGGAGTCTCCAGCTGTGAGCTGCCTCCCACCCTACCTGTTCCAAGCTCCTGAGAGCAGAGCAGGGTATTTAAATAGCACCCCACGCTCTCAGCTAGAGAGCCACTAATGGCTCTCAAAGCTCCTGTTGCGATCCTAGAGTTAGGCTGTTCCCAGCTGTGGTGGATAGCATAAGTTGCATAGCAGGAGGGTGATGAAACCTGGACTGGGTTACTCAGGGAGGTGGTGGATTCTTTGCTGACCACTGCTTGCATACATTCTTATTTAGGTGTGTACGTGCTGTGGTAATCAATCACCTGGAAGCTTTTTTGCTGTAGCCTGTGCCCATCAGGGCCATCCCTAGAAGGGTGCGGGATCTGGGGCAATGGCTTGTGGGGAGGCCCCCATGCACCTGCTCCTGCACTGGGCGGGCAGGGTGGGTCAGCCCAGAGAGTGGCCCTACATTCGCACCCTACCTAAGCCAGTCACTCCACCCCTGGGGGCAGAGCGAGTTGGCTCATGGGGATGACTCTGCGCTCTTGCCCCGCCTCGCCATTCCACTCTACCGCCAGGGCAGAACAGTCAGCCCAGGGGAGGGGCAAGAGAGCGGAGCCCGGCCTCTGGGCCAGCCCCTTCTGCCCCTCGGCCACCTGTTTCCTGCCCTGGAGGCAGGGTGAGCTGGCCTGGAGTAGAGGCCAGTTCTGCACGCTCCTACCCACACTCTCCCCTTCCCCCCTGCCTTCAGCTCTGGGCCAAAGGCAGTGAGGAGGGAGCAGAGGTGTGGGCCCAGGGCAAGGCAGCACAGGGCCCAGGGAGTTGTGGCCCTGGTCCCCATGGGGTCAGTCACCAGTGCCTCCGTTGTCCCATGCTCTGGCCGCAGTATATAGCTGGTGCTGACCCTGCCCCCCTTCACCTGAGTGACAATCCTGGAATTATTTGCCCTTGCCTTTCTGCAAACACCTGTTTCCCATCATTCTTCTTCCTTCAGTCTGAGTCAGATCCTATCAGCCAGCAGTTTCTAGTCCTTAGAGAAACATTGGTAAGAGGTTTCATCAGATAATTTGTCCATGTGGCAGGTGGAACCACTGCAGCCGGTGGGATCAACCCACCTGCCGGGCTGACAGGCCCTGAATGACCTCTGCCTCCCACTTATAGTCTCTGGAGTCTTTGGCCTTCAGCCTTTGGTGGGATAAGGCCAACACAGTACCAGTTCAGGCCTTCAACCCTCCGGCAGGGTAAGGCCCACACAGTAGCAGTTCAGGCCTGGACGGAGATGGGGGAGGTGGAAGGGGATGCAGGCCCACCCACTCCACTGCGTTCCAGCCCAGGGCCCTTGAGGTGGCAGAACAGTGTGCTGCTATGTCAGCGGGGCTCCTGCCGAATCATGCTGACTCAAAACAGCAGGACAAGCGCCCTCTGCCCCTGGGCTACTTCCGCCCAATTCCCTTCCAGGTTACCTGGGGCCCATGGTCCTCTTCGTCCTCGAGGTACACTGCCAGTGCACCTTAGGGGGAACGTAGCTGAGAACACACGTGCAGCCCAGTATCGGCTTGGCCATGCCTGGCTTCAAACCCTCTGCTTCCTTCAGGAACACTTGAGGAGTGCTTGCAATGTCTGGCTGAGGGTCACAGGGCTGACAAGTGCCACATTTGTTGGTCCTTCAAACTGAGGACCCAGAAAGAAAGAGTGAGCTGCCTCTGGACCATGGCCATGAAAGTGGCCCTCCATTCAGCTTTAGCATAGTATGCGCATCAACTGCACTGGGAACCCCGGGAAATAGAGCTCACTCTGCACTGGCACCTCCCGAGTGCTGATCGCCATCAGGGAAAGGAAGAAGTGCTGTGGTGGCAGGGAGGAAGTTGCATTGAAGCCATGGGCATCAGAGGGGCAGATTCGACCCTGGCACTGGTCCATATTCTTTGCACAGATGCAGGGACCTTCTCCTCCCAGGCTTTTCCAGTTCCATCTACATCAGAAGCCTGCAAAGCAGCAAGGGAGCTGCTACAACTGCCAGCAGCCCCTCCACCGCTGAGACCAGTCTCATTGAAGAGTAAGTCTTCGTTGTCATTGAAAATCTGGTCCAAGCCTCAGCGTGGGCTGAGCCCTCCAGCACTGCAGGACTTGGTACAGAGCCCCAGTCGTCAGCGTGAGAGCTCATCCGAGGATCAAGCATCTACGCCCTCCTCACCAGTGGTCAGCTCTGAAGAAACCCAACACTGGTGCTCCCCATCTCCAGTGCAGCCTGATTTGCCTTCCTGGGGCTTGTAGTTAGGGGCAGAAGAACAGCTCCAGTTGCCACCTTGCTTGTCTCCATGCGATTGTTCCTGGGACCAGTCCCCAGCCTTCTCATCGCAGTTCTCCTGTGCTCATTCCCAGTCCAGGTCTTCAGTAGACTCCAACACCCAGCACCAGTGTCAAAGATCCTCCTCCGCTCCGGGACTGGCTGTAGTGTATCCAGCTGGCAAGCACCAAATGAAATGCTCGACACCAGTGCCTCTCATCATGGATAAGAAGCTGCATCAAGGACTGCTATGGCCAGGCAAAGTTCACCGTCCAGGGAAGATCAAAGCACACTCAACCAGGGTGGAAGCTCATCAACGGCCCTCTTAGTCCAGGTGCTCATCTGAGAAATGTACAGCGAGCAACCTGGTCTTTGGTCCATTCTTTTACCCCTCATTACGCCATTGTATAGCAAGCGAAAAACGACGTGACCAATACTACAAGTGGGGAAACCTCAACTCTGCCCACTGTTCTAAGCAAGGCTTGTAACTCATCTGAATAAGATTGGATGTGAGCAGCGTTTGAAGAACAAAGTGTTGCTTACCTGTAAATGTCCTCCTTCAAGATGGACTACTCTCATACATTCCATACTGTCCCTCCATCCTCGCTTTTTGGAATAAGCATAAAAAAGGGACTGAAAAGGGGGCAGGGGCATCACCACCTATATAGCATGGCCAGAGCACGGGACTGAAGGGGCATCGGTGACTGACCCTGTGGGGACAGGCTAGAGCAAAGAAACTTCCAGATGACTGTGCACTACGGCACGTACATGCCTGAATAAGAATGTGTGCGAGCAGCTCATCTCAAAGGATGTTTACTTTTATTCTAAGGTCCAGTTTGGCAAAGCCTTGATTTAATTAGAACTGGCCCTGCTGTGAGCTGGGGTTGGACTAGATACCCCCTGGGCTCCCTTCTAGCCCTCAGCTTCCAGGATCCTGTGGTCAGGCTGCCACTGGGTACAGTGGGGTGCTGGGTCCCAGCACTCACTGGTGGGGGGAAGGATCGGGCAGTGATTGGCAGGGCTTGGAAGCCATCAGAGAGGGGATTGGAGTGGGAAGCTGCCCCTGGGCAGCAATTTAGGTGTGGTGCCAAAGCCACTTTGAAGGCTGCTGTGGTCACTGTGAGTGGGACCCAGCAGTCAGGAGCAGCTTGGCAGCGGTGCACCCCTCCCACCCCAGTCAGCGTGCCCCCAACCCCTGCCAATCCCTGGAAGCTGCAGAGGCTGGAGGGGACCCCAAGAGTTCATCCATTCTGGGGGCGGAGCGGAGGGAAGGGAGGTGGGATGTGCTGTCCCTGCGGTGAAGAGCTCTGAGGCTGTGGAGGATGGAGGGAGCAACAGAGAGTTGGACGGGGAGGCTGCAGAGCTGGGCCTGGAGGAGCTTGGCCTGCCTCCCAGGACCCTGCACAGTGGCCCCTCCTCACTGACTGGTGCATGGGAGCCAGGAGGGGGAGAGAAGAAAAGCCCCTCGCATTATCCACCAGCCCCCTGGATACTGAACCCTGATTCCCCCCCTTCCCCCATGGGAGTGGCGCTGACATGGACAGTCCCCTTTTTAAACCCACTGAGGAAGTGTCAGCTCTGCCCCCTCCCCACTCTGCTCAGCCTCCCCAGCCTCTCCCCCACCCTTCCCCCATTCACTCCACAGGCCCCTCCTGGCTCCAGCTCTGCCCGGGCACCTGTCCCTGTCAAAGGAGACCAGGCCAGCACTGCAGGGAGTGAGGGACGTAAACTTTCTGTATGACAGCCCACTCATTAACACAGGTAAAACATGCCCCCTAGACACCCACCCGCCCCTCATGGTCATAAACACAGCCAGCCCTCTGGCTTTAAACACACAGTTCATTAAGTGATGTCACTGATGTCAATAAATGACTCTGACCAGAGTAAGAAGCGAAGCCTCCCACAAGCCCTCTGTTGCCCTCAAAACTCCTTCTTTGCTGGGACGCCTGCCGAAACTTGACCACAATCAGGCCTCCTCTGTGCTGAAACCACTGACCACACCAACCAGTGTTTGCTTGTTTGCCATCTGTCTGTGGTCTCTCTGCTCAGGGGCAGGGACTGTATTTTGTTCTCTCTGTACGGCACCTACCACGATGAAGCCGAGGTTTGTGACTAGGTCTCCTATGTGCCATGGTCATACAAATAAAAACACAAAGCAGAGAATTTCACTGTGGCTAGAGCATCTTTTACCTCATGGCTAGCCCAAGTGAATGCTACACACTCAACCTGGGGTTGAACTAGCAAGAAAGCAGTGAAAGGCACCTGTGCTGTCGCTCCCCCCAGGATTTTACACTGAATGACCTAACACAGAATCCCAGACCAATACAGTTAGAAGGGACTACAAGGGTCATCTAACCTAACCACCAGCTAAGGAAAAAACCAAAAGGTCTTGTGGCACTGAAAGACAAAAATTTATTTATCACATGAGCTTTCATAGGAAAAAAATCCCACTTTGTCAGATGCTTTGAAGAGGGGGAGCTTACAGAATGGGATGAAAATAAATACAGGAGAGTGTAAGACATGGGATCAGATCATACTGCAACAGCTAAGAGTGTGTCTAAACCATCTACCACTGATGGCTCTCGCTCTCCAGCTGCCTTTTGAAACCCACTGGTGAAGCGGCTTCCACAGCCTCCCTGGACCATCCATGCCAGTATCCTACTCTTCTCACAGCTTGGAAATTTTTCTGGAGATTTAATGTAAATCTGCTATGCTGCAGTTGAACCCACTGCCTCTTGCCTGAGCTTCTGTGGCACGAGAAGGACTTTCTCCATCTCTTTCATGGCAGCCTTTCAAGCATTGGAAGATTGCTGTCAAGTTGCCCCTTAATCTATCTTCCAGACTAAACACACCCAGCTCTTTCAGCCTTTGCTCATGTGGCGTACATTCCACTCCCATGGTCATCATCTTTGCTCACCTCTGGATCTTCTTTCCCTGTCCTTTCTAGACACAAGAGACAGTTTTTAAAGACATGATAATCGTCTTGATTTACATATCTTTTAAAATCCTCTAACTCAGTGGTTCCCAACCTTTTTTTGCGGCAGTGCCCCATCTGAGTGCAACTGCTTTTCTCCCCCCTCCTTCAAAAATTTTTAACAATGAGCATGAATTCCAATGGAACCTATCATATAATTAAATGAAAAAGTGAATTATAAGGGAATAAAATTAGAAAATCATATATAATGTATGATATATATAAATATATATTATATATTTTTATGTGATAGAGTTGTTGAAGTTTATTGTACTTGTTAAACATTAATTTCTAAAATATTAAAGGTTTTAAGATATATAAAATAATTATAAATAACTTATCGCAGACAAAAATCCACCAGCAGACAAATAAAAGATAAGTATACTGTTAAACATAAAGTGAGAAGATTTGGATAACACAGACAATTATTACAAGCACTCATTATTTTAGTAATATGTTGCAATCTTTGCAATCTTAATCACATTCTTTACAAGTTCTGATTTATAAGTTGAGTGCGTCCCTATTTATAGCTGCGCAGAAAGAGACTGCTAACTCTGGGAAAGATCCAAAGGGGTAGCCGTGTTAGTCTAGTTCAGCAAAACAAACAAGGACTCCTGTGGCACTTTTAAAGACTGACAGATTTATTTATCTCATGAGCTTTCATGGGAGAAAGTGCTCGCGTAGCCTTGACACCAAACATGATCACCGGGGTGATGTATACCCATACAGTATGTGTAAAAATTCAGTCCACCATCTACTTCACAAATGTTGTTTATGTCAGACACTTAGTTAACACCCACTTATTGCAATGTTGATATACTAGTGCTATGTTGGAAAGCATTCTGTAGTTAGATTGACCCTTGTGTAGAAAATATTAGTGGAAATAGACAAGTGAAAAATAATCCTGAAAGTTTAGAATTTAAACCAGGGGTGGCCAAACTTGTGGAACTCAAGAGCCACACAAGTTGATTATTAAACCTTTGAGAGCCACACTGAGGCCTATAGCCATATACTTCTACCTACTCCAAAATTACTAGGTTTAAAGTCATCACATACTTTAATTTTATCGTAAAAAGAGGGCAAATATCGATCCTACTAATTTCAGATTCTAATAATTACTTAGGGTTACCATGAAAATCAGGCCTATACAGTAAAACTTAGCTGCTGCTCGATGTAGAGGACTGCAGGGTAGTGGCAAGTTTTTTAAAATCCTGACCATGCCACACTTCTCCCCACCATCCCGACTCCCTCCTGAACTCCTAGGCTGGGACTGCTTTCCTAAATTGATTTGCTGGCGTTCTTCCGTTCTTCATTCAAGAGCCACATGTGGCTCCCAAGCCGCAGTTTGGCCACACCTGGTCTAGATAATCATACTGGTCCCTTCTGACCTTAGAGTCTAATATTATGGTAGGGCCTAGAGCCTCCATTTTGCTGGGCCTGGCACAAACACAGCATAAGAAGCACTCTGGGCCCTGAAGAGCTTGCGACAGAGAAAAGATGGGAGGGGAAACTGAGGCACAAAGCAGGGAAATGACTTGCCTTTGTCACCCAGCAGAGCCAAGAAGAGAACCCAGGTCTCATCTGCCCAGTGCTCTGCCCATTAGGCAATATCACTAACTGAGAGCTCCCTCCTAGGCAAGGGCTGGATGTGGGGCTCTAGTGGACCTGCTATAAAGGGGGTGAGGGCATCTTCTGAAGAGCTGTGACTCTGGGGGACTGTGCTAGCCAGGGAAAGGGTGCAGCCTAATCTCCTGCCTTCAAAAGAGAGGGGCAATGAGCTTCTGGCCATTCAAAATGAACTGTTAGCACGCACGTCGACGCTTTGCTTTGGCAGGGAGAGGCTTGAACCAGCTACAGGCTCACAGCATAAAGGGCTTTGGTCCCTGGCCTGTTGTCCGTGTGCGGTAATTGGTAATACCTTGCTTTATAAAGGATGCTAGGGGATCCCTGTAATAACCCTTGGGGAGGAAGGGGTTAACACTCTGGTCAGTGAGTCCCAGGACAGCCAATAGGAATGAAGCACAGCTTTTTGAATGGTAACAGCAGCCTGGCCTGGGCCTGTTTGGATGCAGCAGAGCTCCTGGAAGGATCAGGAGGAGGCCAGAGGGGCCTGAGGAAGAATCCAGCAACATCCTTACCAGAGATAAGTTAAGTTTGGTACTGACCAGGCGTGAGTAGAACAGGGAATGTTTGTTTAGAGGCGGTCAGGGTATTTTCTTTGTTTTTGGCTTGTTTTTTGGATTTCTCTGTGCTAAGCACATGTAACCCAAACCCCCATCCCACTACCCTGTAACTACCTAAGTTAATTCCCAGAGAAGCAACTCTCTGTGTTTATCATCTGTTCTTTTTGATTAAAGAGTTTACCTTTTAAGCAAGTTCTGGTTCTGTGTCCTGAAAGGCAAGAGGTTTGTGTGCCCGTGCCTTAGACTGCACAGGCAGCTACTAGAGGGAACCCTGTTCCAGTTCCAGCTCATATTGCAGCTGGGGTCCAGTCACTTTCCTGAGAGAGGAATAAACAGGATTGCAAGTACCTCACAGGGAGGAATTCCCAAGTGCGCCTTCCTGGGTCTCAAGAGGTTTTTTTGCATTTGGGTGGTGGCAGCGATACCACTCCAAAGCCAGGAATTGGAGGCCTTGGAGACTTTTAAGACCAGGCTTTAAGGCCAGTGGCTTTTCTGGCCTGTTGCGGGCCCCCACCTTCTGCACTCAGAGTGCCAGAGTGGGGAAAAAGCCTTGACAATCCCTATGAATGAAAATGATGACAAGGCCTCCAGCCTATCTGGTCATTGGTGTCCAGGTGCTTCTTGCACCAGCAGAACCAGTGGGTTCTGCAAAAGCAGGGTGGCTTTGTCCAACTCTGTCAGTCCCCCGTAATGCTGCCCCTGTTTCCACACCCCGTTCCTGGGCAGACTCCAGCAATGACCTGCAGAATAAATGAGAGAGCTGTGCGACCCTTTCCATGGCACTCATGTTGTATCAGAAATGCACCTCACTTCTCACAACCTACACACTAGCCCTTTAAGGCACGGGTCTCAAACTCACAACCCTGTCTGCATGCAGCCTCTGAAGTTATTTCTTATGGCCTGCAATGACACTATCACTATCAATATTTGCAATATCATTGTATGAAAAAGTTTCAGTGGTGCGACCCTCAGGCCAGAGCCATAACTATGGCAGGACAAATGGGGCTTTAAAAGATGTTTTTTCGCAGCACTGGCCCCCAAGCACCGCTAATTGCGAGGGGCGCTGAAACACAATGTTACAGCTTTGCCTCAGGCTAATGTACATGTCCTCATGGAACCCTCGTGGTGATTTGTGTTTGAGACTTCTGCTTTAAGGGAACCAAGTGCAAGAAGCAGCCCAGAGCAAGGGCATTCTGGGGACTGTAGTCTGGAGGGGCTAATGGGAGGATGGTCCATGGAATGTAACTGTGGTCAATGACTGCAGGACTATATAATGCAAATTCTGGGGGGACTAAGCCAGTTTGAGAGAGAGCAAGAGGGTGGCGGTAGAGTCTAATCTAGACTGTGTTTTACCTAGAAGCGGGCAGGATCTAAAAGGTGCCGTATAGGGGTGAGGTGACTGAAGGAAGAAGATTGGGCTCATGGAGTATGTCCATACTGAAGACTCTGTTAAGTCGACTTAGAGGGCCCACATTCCTAACTCCTGTAGACTGCCCACAGCCACACTGGCAGCAGCTAGGTTGACTTAACACTTAAGTCGATTGTATAAAGTCAACTTACGGGCTATGCCCGTCTACACTGCCTTAAGTCGACTTAATAAGGTTGACTTAAGAGGTGGTGTTATTAAGTTGACTTAAGGAAGTGCTTAAGTCAACTTAATAAATTCCCAGTGGCAGGGTGGGTGGAGCTTTCCTTGGGTCAACTTAAGGAAGGTTAAATCGACCTAAGGCTCCAGTGTAGACATACCCATGATTAGCACTGGCAAAGAGGAATTCCTACATTGTCAGGGGTGCAGGAGGGCAGAGATCCTAGGGGAGCGAGAAGGTGGTAGCTAGGTGCGTAGCTGAAAGATTGTTCTCTCTACCCTGCATTGTTGAAGCTGAAGGACCACAGTGTGGTGGGAAAGGGGGAAGAATTATTTTGTGCTTTGGGTACTCTTTATTTGCCCCAGAAGGGAAGAATCACAGGGCAAAAGCCACAAGAGATGACAGGTTGGGAGGGAAATGTGACAGAGGAGCAGTGGCTGCTCCTGGAAAGGTAAGATCCTTCTATATTGTTAGAGGGGCTTCTGAGAAACAACAGGACACCACACTTGTTGCTGGCTGCATTTGAGTCTTGGAGCAATGGCCATTTGCAGACCGGATCTGGCTTAAGGGTAGGAGAAAAAAAAATAACAACTGAGTTTAATGAAAAGCATAGCTGTTCTGTGGAGGAAAAGGTTGGCTCCTCCTCTTCCTTTGTGTGTCCCAATCTCATACCTCTAACATCCAATGAAATGCCAGTAAACATAACTTAACACCTATTCAGTGCTACACATTGTCTCCCTTCAGTGGTAGCAGGGTCATGTATAGAGGATAAGTTAATGCTTCAAGATGCAATGGTCCACAGTTCAGTGCCCGCTGTGATTCTCTCTGGTCCCCTCCAATATGGTGTGAAGGAAGCGCAGCATCCTCATAACCAACCTGCTGAAGCTGATCTGAGCTGGAGGACTGAACATACTGGTAGTTCCCTTCCCAGCAGTTTTCTGGAAGCTGCCTCTTACATGGCCAGCATTGTGGCGAGGTGTCACAAGTACCTCAGTCATGTGCTGTTCTTGCCAGGTTTCCCATGAGGTAGCTACAACTGATGACCCTTCCGGCTAACGAGCCTTTGTGACTTTTGAATGGAACAAAAGACAAAATGAAAGTGTTTTTTAAACATGTAACCGTGACTTCATAAACAATTCTCACTCCCTTCAGCTGCAGAAGGGTGAGATGCAGGCAACAGATGCTCAATTCAAGGGTCTCTTTGTCACTACCTCCTCCTTTTTGTATCTCTTTCTGCCCAGGCTCATCTTCAATTCTGGGGAAGTCTCTTTAGCACAAGGGCCCTTCCAAATAAGACCAGTTTGTGGTGCTCTGAGAGAACAATTGGGCAAATGTGATGCATAGGGGATAACACTAGAGGAGCAGGACAGGAAAGAGCATACCACATAAACATGGCAGGGGCCTGTGTATTAGAAACAGTCACTCTTGCTAGGTTGGCTCCTAGAGTCTCTTCTCTAGCATCAACTTCAGTGACTCTGCTAAAATGAGGATGATGAGGAAGCAGGTATTGGGATCAAGTCTGCGTTTCTGCTTAATCAAAGTTCAGTATTGAACGTGGGAGGGGGCATTTGCTAGTGATTGAGTATGAGGCTATGGGTTGTTATTGGCTTGAATTGCTGTGTAAAATACTAGCCACTTCATGTGCACTTGCTGGTCCAGAGCAGAAGCTGCTCGTTTACACCATGTACGAAAATGATAACTCAGTTTTGTTGGCCTAAATGAGATCAGAGGAGAATTCTCTGTAAAGCTGACTGGAAATTTTTTTGACAAAGCACCCTTTTTCATTAAAAAAAAAAAAAAAAAGCTGATTTGTTGAAACCAAACCTCATTTTCCCAGGAAGGCTCAGTTTAACTGAGTTTCTCCACTTGTGAAAACTTTTTGTGGGGTGAAGTTCTGGAGGGGTGGTCATGCTAGTGTATTTCAGTAAACAAACAAGAAGTCCTGTGGCACTTTTAAAGATTCACAAATTTAATTATTGCATGAACTTTCATGGGCACAATCACACTTCATCAGATGCATGAAATGGAAATTTTACTGTCAGGTGTTTGCTTTGCTAGCAGGCTATCCCTCTGGAACTGTTTGATTTGACCTTGTGACAGACCCACCCTTCTCTGCATGTATATAACCCTTAACATACTACACTTTTTAGTGTATCCATCTGATGAAATGGGATTGTGCCAACAAAATTATGCACTAATTAAATATTCAGTGTATAAAAGTATCACAGGACTCCTTGTTTGGTTGGGGTTTTTGGTATTTTTGTGGGGGTGAGAGGGAGGAGGAAGAAAGGGGAGTGGCATATTGCCAGGGCCTCAAGGGGGGCCCCAAACTCCAGCTCCTAAAACTCCTGCAGTAAACCACCCTCACCATGCCCTGCTCAGCACCAGTGGGGCTTGGATGAGAGCTGAGAGCGTTCCTGCCCTGTTGGCACTGGGGCCAGGGCCCTGTGGCCAGAGGGTGAGCTCTACACTCGCACCCTACCCCTGAACCAGCTGGTCCACCCCGCAGGGGCAGGGCAGGCCAGGCCAGCACCTGTTCACTCTGCCCAGAGGGCATGGCTGCCTGGCTGGAGTGCAACTTGACCTTCTAGGGTCTGTGGCCCTGGAGGCTGGGTCTGAATTGGGGGCTGTGCTGTATGCCAGCCGTCCCCACCAGACTGGCCAGGGTAGGAGAGCCATCTGGCCCTAGCCCCCTACCCAGCCCCTCAGCAACAGCTCACCTGCAGGCCACCATGCTGGTGGGGCCAGGGCCCCACAATGGATCCAGGCTGTGGTGGCAAGGAAGCCCGGAGCCCCCAGGCTGGTTAATCAGGCCTTGCACATTGCAAAGGAAGGTGAAAAACATCAGAGCATTTGCCAATCTGACCTTGGGGAAAATTCCAAATATGGCAATCAGTTAGACACTAAGCATGTTAGCAAGGCTCAACAGCCAGATACCTGGAGAAGAATTCTCTGTAGCAACTCAGAGCCCTGCCCCACCTAGTGTCCTATCACTAGTCACTGGAGATATTTGCTGCTACCAGTCGCGTGCCAGCGGGCTGTGGGGGAGGCATTGGTGGGCTCTGCAGCCTGCTTTCTCTGACCCCACTGCAACTCCTTTTCCTCGGCTGCTCGCACAAAAGCAGTGAAACCAGACTGCTGGCTTGCGGTTTGGTCTCACTACAGTGCAAGAGAGAGCAGCATGGCTTCCACTCTGACTCACTGGAGATGGAGCTGAGTGGGTTCAGGGATGGGTTGAAGCTGGTGCTCTCTGCGGCTAATTTTCATTCTGGGCCGTCTCCCCCCCCCCCCCTCCTTCCATGAGCTTTTTAAGTACGGTCTTGAAGCCAGCCGGATTTTTCCCCCCATAGCACCCCTGGGAAGGCTGTTCCAAGAATGTCATGTCTCTGCCTCTTTGTCTAATTTCATGCCTAAATGTATGGATTGGCTTGCTCTCTCTCTCTCTCTCTCTCTCTTTTTTTTTTTTTCAGACCAAAAAGTAGCCTGAAAGCATTTATTTGATTTCTGCCTTGCTCTGCCACCTTTCATCTCCCTCCCCTTGGTCACACAGATGGTGTCCTGCAGATGCAAACCAAAGAGGTTTCTGGCCAAAAGGAGTATTCCCTTGGTGTACCACCAACAGGTGGCTCTGGCCTGTCAGTGGCTAGATAGATTAGGGATCCAGAATCACCTGAGTCTCTGGGGCTCACAGGCTTCGTCAGCCTGTGGAATTTAGGTTGATGTACCTATGGCACTCAGGAGTTGGGAAAGCCAGGCCCCTGGATATCACAGCACTACTGCCTTGACCCGCAGTGTAAATGCAGCTAGACTGATAGAAGAATGTTTCCATTGACCTAGCTGCTGTTACTCAGGGAGGTGGAGTTCCCCTTCCATCGCTGTAGGCTATGTCTATGCTCTGGGGCTCTAAAGTTGTATAGTAGACAAGCATTCAAACCGTGTATTTCTTTCTGTATTCATAATGGCCCCTGGTGAGGGCATCAGAAGGCTTAAACCCAGGACCTCCACTTCCCTAGTATTCCTGCTACCATTGGAGCTAATGACCTAGTCTTCAAATGAGCTGGCCTGTTACTGCTACCATCCCTCTGGTCAATGGGGACATTTAGCTCTAGGTAGAACTATAAGTAGAAATGGGATTGAATCAAAACCTGGGCTCCCAAATGTTCCACCCAACTTTGAAGTGCAGGTTTGGGAGATGGGGGGAATATTTATTCCAAAGCTGAATTTCTTGGTTAGTCTAAATCCAAACTCTTTTTCTGGGAGGGCTGGCTATCTTAATCAGAATCTTGGGGAACCAACCAGGTCTCCCCCAAAAAACCTATGTATATCTGCCTTTTATTATCAAAGACCTTAAGCATTTACAGGTGACTTAACTAATACCTGGTAACCAGATAGCAGCTGCATGACTGTTCACTGGATGAATTCTTCCAAAGCTTGATGGTTTTGCTGTAGCATTCCAGGCAGGGTATGGCCCCAGTATACAAGTATGATCAAGCAGGAACTAAAGTTGTGTAGAAGCTTGTATATTTGTCCATAGTCAGCCACCCCCCAATCCTTGATTTTTGTCCAGGGCCCTATAATCGCTAAGACTGCCCCTGTGTTTATCTAGAGTTGTAGCTGTCTTTCTTGCCTGCAGTTCAAGAGGTCCTGGGATTCTAGATGTCATGATAATGGCACAGTCTTCTGTGTCAGTTGTGACTCCATTAGCAAAGATGATTGGGAGGAGAGCAGTCAGGGTAGTCTTTGCAGACTGGTCATGTAGCAAACCCCACTCCACCCCCCAACCCATCCCTAGCTTGAATGTGGTCATTGCTAATGGCTAAGTGCTACCTTTTGTTGAGCACTAGTCATTCTCCATGTCCCATCTTGCCCTTTGTCTGTGCCATGAACAAAGCCAAGACTTTTCCCATATACCCTACTAAGAATAATTTGCAGTTCTTCTCCAGTGAATGGATCATTGCTGTAACAAGCTCCTCCACTGTTGTATGCTCCCTTCAGGGGATCTCCTGGTGTGTGTTTTCCAAAAATCGTCAGGGCATTGCTCTCTTCTTCAGAGAATAACGACCCATGGATGTCTTGTTCAAGGTGGCTGTCAGTTTGGCCATCCTAGCCTGACTCACCCAGCTGGTGAGAAAAACTTCCACGCTAGCTGCTGAGGTTGCTCATCTATCTAATGTTGTGGTTTGTGGTCATGCTCAGATACATCACAGGAACTTTCCTAGAAGCTGCTAGCACTGGCTTTGAGTCTTGGTGCCATGTTATAGCATGGTAGACTTGGCTTTTCAATTTCTCACCAAACCCTCCTGCCTGCAGTTCTTAATCACTGCAATCAGCAAGGGTCCTCTTGTGCAACACAACAGTGGCAAGACTTGCTTCAGCTGAGCTGGCAGTCCAGAGTCTAGATATGCCAGAGTTAGAAGGTAAATCGTTTGGCCTGCTTCTTGGGCCAGTCAGTTCACTGCCTAAGTTTCCCCACCTGTAAAGTGGCAGTAATGTAGGTATAAAACGCCAGGCTTTAGATCCCATCAGCTCTTCTTTGTAATCTTATTGAAGGGAGATTAAGCTTTGAGTGGCAACTGAGTGAAACTTCCAACAAACTGAAGTTTTGCCCCATGTATATTACAGGGTTTTTTTTCTTTTAAGCTTCAAAAAAAGTTCTACTTTGAGTGGGAGAAACCATGAGAGATAACAGGGGTTTGCATAATCAGATTACTTTTGTGAATCCCAAACCAAATGAAAACCTACCTCCCTGATCTGACACTTCCCAAACTTCCTGTACCTCACCCACCCCATCTTGACTCTTGTGAGGGCCAATTCCGCCTACTGAAAATTGGGGCTCTGCAGCCTTCTTCCTCTGACCCCACTCCTTCTCCTCAGCTGCTCACACACAAGAGATGAAACCGCACTGCTGGCTTGTGGTTTGGTCTCGCTACAGTGCAAGAGAGAGCAGCGCAGCTTCCACTCTGAGTCACTGGAGATGGAGCTGAGTGGGTTCAGGGATGGGTTGAAGCTGGTGCTCTCTGCAGCTAACTTTCATTTTGCACAGTGGGGATAGCATGGTGGGGGAGGTGGTTATGCACCTCCTAGAAGGGCAGAGCCCAAAGGGCATAGGTTAAACAGGACTTCCTACAGCATGACAAACACACTGCTCCAAAGTCATGGAGAGTTTGGCATGGTGTATACAGTGGCAGGAGATAGTGATGTGAGTACAGAGGTTGCTGTAGCAGAGAAATGTGGACACTGGCACTGTGGTAAGCCATTTGTAGTTTGATGCCTTTTCTTTCAGCCTCTGACACCAACTCATTGCATGACCTTAGGCAAGTTTCTTCCCCTCTGATTCCTGAGGTATAAAATTGGGATGTTTTCTTACTCTGCAGTGCAGCCCCTCAGCTTCATCAGCTTCCTTTATTTTCAAGGAGTGCTTAGAGGTCTCAACCAGGTTAAGCCATTCTGCTGGACAAATGCCCTGCCCTGAAAACAGTACAGTGCTGAGGTCTTCCAAGAAATGGAGCCCATATGGTTGATCAAACAAGGAGTCCTGTGGCACTTTTAAAGGCTTAACATATTTATCACATGAGCTTTCATGGGAGAAAATCCCACTTCATCGGACACGTCAAAGTGTTTGACAAAGTGGGGTTTTCTCCTGCGAAAGCTCCTGCAATAAATAAATAATTGTTTGTCTTTAAAAGTGCAACAGGATACCTCATTTGTTTTGCTGAACTGAACTTTATGGTTGATGGCTATGTGTCATATGGGTCCTCGGCTGAACTGTTCAAAGCAGCGTTGGGGATTTAGATACTTCCCTCCAATGAAATCCATTGGGAATTGAAATGGAATAGTTAGGTCCCTAGAAGGATTTAAAAACCACGCCTCCCTTTTTGCATGCTTTTTTGTCTTGCACTCCCCCTTTAAGGACAATTGCTTAATTGTAAATGAAGCTAAATTTTGGCATTTGCCACAGTGTGCCAGGTGCTGTACAAAGGCAGTAAAGCAGGCTCCTCTCTGAAGAGCTGACAAAGGGTGGGGAGGGGAAACAGATGCATAGACCTAGGCAAGGTCATGGGAAGAACCCAGATCTTGGCTCCTAATTCAGCGCCCACTAAACTTTAGAATTTCCACTAATATTTTCTACACAAGAATCAATCTAATTGCAGGATGCTTTTCAGTATAGCAGTAGTATATCAACACTGCAGTAAGTGGCTTTTAACTGAGTATTTGACATAAACAATAATATTTGTGAAGTAGATGGTGGACTGAATTTTTTCATGTATGGTATGGGTATATGTCACCCCCAGTGATCTTGTTTCTTAGTGCCCCCCATAACCCCCTTAGCTTTTACCACCCTCTTGAACTTCAAAATTGCCCCCCAACAGGTGATGCTGCCCCCTTTGGGAAACACTGCTCTAACTAGTCCGTTGCATAGATCCCAAAAAAATGGGAGATGGAGGGAGGAGAATGAGTGTACTCCATACTTTGAGCAACACTAATTTGGAAGTTACAGGTGATGTCTAGATGTTTTTCAATTTTTTTTAAAAGTACAAATTCTCTATAGACAAGCTATGTTCCCTCTAAGCTGTGTGCATGTGCATGCGCCCACAGGTCGTGAAACCTGTGCACACAACAAAATAAAGTGTGTACAAACAAATTCAACAGTGCTAATATTTTTATGCTACTATAAGAAGGCAGTTTCAGGTAGCATGTTTCAAATAAGGTT
This sequence comes from Podocnemis expansa, assembly GCA_007922195.1. Lineage (NCBI taxonomy): Eukaryota > Metazoa > Chordata > Testudines > Podocnemididae > Podocnemis > Podocnemis expansa. Next base: position 135,454 of record ML682091.1, read on the forward strand.
ATGTAAATTTATAAAATCATTTCCATCACCATATCAAAATAAAATTTAGATATTATTTACATCATACACATTTACTTTATTGTGCTCACAAGTTTGATCACACTCACTGGAGTGCACACAAATTTGGACCCTGGTTTTGAATATTTGCACAAAAGAAATTTTTTGAGCACACAGCCAACGAAAAATTAGAGAGAACATTGTCAAGCAGCCATTTTTTGAATGAAAAAATTTTGGTGAAAGTGTTCACTTTATAGGAATTCTGTTTCTTGTAATTTTCCCCTGATACTTCGAAAATCTACATTTCATTTGCTGAATATCCCCTCTACATCCAACCCCTGCCCCCATCTCAGGTCTTGGTAGCTGAAAAAATTCTATTGACCATTTTTGCCAAAGAATAATACAGAATTAAACAGCTGCTGTAGTACAAATCCCTGTAGTACAAATACCTGATTTATATGTATAGGGAGATCCCACAGGCTGCATTTGGGGGCTGGAAAATAACTGAGCTTCTGTAACACTTGGATCTTCAGAATTGTCTCCCATCACCACCCTAGGCCCAGTACCCGCTTGCAGACCACAGGGTTGGGAGTCAGTTTTCCAAGGCACTGCTATGTAGGAAGATCACAGCTCATTTCCTCCATAGACTCCATGGCTGCAGCATCACTTGGAGGATGGACACCTGCTGCATTGTCCCCTCTCTGTGCATTAGCTGAGCAGGCAGCCTAAAAACTGCACTTCACACATGGGTAACCTCACTCACCCAATGCAAGGAGCAGGCACACTTGGAACAAGTTTCTTCTTGATTGACTTTTTTTTCACCATGGCCCCTTTAGGGGAAGTCCCAAGTCCATTCTCCCCTCCTTTCTGCAAGAGCATGGGTCCCCCTGCCTAGTTTGCTTGCAGGAGACTAAGGAGGGATGGGGGTTAGTCCATGCCAGGCAAGCCCAGTCTGGCTAGTGCATGCCAGAGCGGTTGGCAAGCAGAGCCTGCCGGGCTGCTCTGCCCCTGTGTTGCAGGCTATTGCTGTGGATGCTGGCCATAGGGTTTCCCTGGTGGCCAGAGCTGATCTGTGGGATGGTGCTGGGTGCAGCATCTGTGCCAACTGCCCCATGAGCCAGCTCTAGGGACACCCTGGGCAGCAGGTGAAGCCAGATGGGGCTCCCCAATCCCTCCCCCGGTGGCAGGAGGAGAATAGTACAGCCAATCAGTGCAGAGAGCCTGACTGCAGTCAGCACCCAAAGAGGCAGGGACAGATGGAGTGGGTGGTGGCAGCTGGGCAGCAGGGAGGGTTCACTTTTTATTCAAATCAGAATCATTTCTTCTTGTTGTTGTAATTTAGTGATATCATGAATGATGATTTTGTTTGTTTGTTTGTTTGTTATGGTACACGGGTACATACTGGCACCTTTTCTTCCTGCTGCTGCTGCTGGGGTCCTCAAGTCCATGGCTGGGGCCAAGTCTGGCAAGCTTGGGTTCCCGTCTGGGGTCAGGACTGGATCAGGCTGCCACGATCCAGCCCCACATCCCTGGCCAGGGTCGGAGCCAGATAGGGTTACCAGATGTGAGGCAAAAGGAGGTCATGTCCTCCTTTTTATCTTCATGTTCCTCATCTGGCAGGCATTTTAAAAATACATGATTTTGTCTAGCTTCTAACTTACCTACAGTATGCTGGAATGCTCCAGAACACCCTAATTTTAGGGAGAAGTGTTCCGGGGCCCCTTAAAAACAAGAAGAATATTACATTATTACCACATTTTCTCCATGTGGCTGCCAATGTCCTTCTTTTCATACTTCCCTGTCCTCCTTTCTATGGTTTGGTATCTGGTAGCCCTAGTGCCAGATGAGGCTCCCACTGCAGCAGCGGCCTGGCCCCACATCCCTGGCAGGGGTCAGGGCCGGATCAGGCTGAGTACCTTCACTCTTTTTTAACAAAAAAAGCACTGGGTATCATCACTGTGTGTTTATGACCAGGGACTATGTGTGTTTATGGTCTTGAGAGAGCAGGTCAGTTGGGTAGTGAAGAGTGGGGTGTGTATTTTACCTGTGTTAGTTGGTGGGGTTTCACTCAAAGAGGTGGGACCCACTCCCTGCCTTACAGAGCTGTGCTGCTTTCCTTTGAAATGGACAGTAGGTCAAGAGTTAGTCTAGAATGATGATTCAAGGAAGTATGGGTTAGATGCGTGGACTGTAAGGTGGATAGAAAACTGGCTAGATCAACGGTTTCAGCGTGTAGGAATCAATGGCTCCATGTCAAGTTGGCAGGCAGTAACAAGTGGTGTGCCCCAGGGGTCGGTCCTGGGGCCAGTTCTGTTCAATGTTTTCATTAATGATCTGGATGATGGGATAGATTGCACACTTAGTAAGTTTGCGGATGATACCTAACTGGGGGGAATGGTAGACACCCTGGAGGGCAGGGACAGGATTCAGGGAGACCTAGACAAATTGGAGCAGTGGGCCAAGAGGAACCTCATGAGGTTCAACAAGGACAAGTGTAAAATCCTGCACTTGGGACGAAAAAACCCCATGTACTGCTACAGGCTGGGGAGTGATCAGCTAAATAGCAGCACTGGAGAAAAGGACCTGGAAGTCATGGTGGATGGGAAGCTGGATATGAGTCAGCAGTGTGCTCTTGCTGCCAGAAAGGCCAATGGCATACTGGGCTGCATCAGAAGAAGTGTTGCCAGCAGATCGAGGGATGTGATCATTCCCCTCTATTCTGCACTGGTGAGGCCACATCTGGAATACTGTGTCCAGTTTTGGGCTCCCCACTACAAAAAGGACATGGACAAATTAGAAAGAGTCCAGAGGAGGGCAACAAAAATGATCAAAGGGCTGGAGCACAAGCCCTATGAAGAAAGACTGAGGAAACTAGGCTTATTTAGCCTGCAGAAGAGAAGACTGAGGGGGGATTTGATAGCAACCTTCAACTACTTGAAGGGTTGCTCCAAGGAGGATGGAGCTGGACTGTTCTCGGTAGTAACAGAGGGCAGAACGAGAAGCAATGGTTTCAAGTTACAGCTGGGGCGGTCCAGGCTGGATATTAGGAAAAAAAACTTCCTTACTAGGTGAGTGGTGAAGCATTGGAATGAGCTGCCTAGGGAGGTGGTGGTATCTCCATCTCTGGAGGTGTTCAAGGCCCAGCTGGACAAAACCCTGACTGGGATGATCTAATGGGAGTGGTCCTGCTTTTTTTGGCAGGGGGTTGGACTAGATGACCTATGAGGTCCCTTCCAACCCTATGATTCTATGATTCTATATTGGTTCCTTCTGAACCTAGAGCAGGGGTCTCAAACTCAAATCAACATGAGGGCTGCATGAGAACTAGTACTTTAGGCCAAGGGCTGCACCCCTGAAACCTTTTCATACAACAATATTGCAAATGTCTGTAACAATAGTGTTGTTGTGGGCTGCAGGAAATAGCTTTAGGGGCCACATGTGGCCCACATATTTGAGTCCCCTGCCTTAGAGTCTGTGAGGTGACTGGGCGCAGCTGGCGCTGGGGAGGGGCTGGTGGGGGGAAGGGGGTGGGGGGGGAGTAACTGTGGGGTGAAGATGGGGTGATTGTGCAGACCTGGCAAGTGGGATTTCTCAAAGAAGGGATCTTGTTAAAGGGATATCTCTGGGCACAAGTCTAGTTTGTGGCTAACTAATCCCACCCAGCCCTGGTGCTGTGAAGGGATTTACCTTGTTTAGCGATTCACCTCCAAAATAATTTAAAATCTCTTATTTAAAAAGAAGAAGAGATGGCAGGGCTGTTGTAACAGCTGATGCTCTTGCAAGATGAAACACGGAGGTGTGTTGGGGAGGAGCTCAACGCAGACTAGCTTGCCATGTGCTAGGAAGCTGTTCACAACAAGGGGCACCCATGTCAGGACCGTGGACCCATGGCAGGACCGTGTTTTCCTTGCCTGGGTGTGCTGGGTTAGTTCTGCTGTAGGAGTGTGGTCAGCAGAGCTAGGAATCCCCCATCCAACCAATCCTTGTGTGGATTTAGTGGGAGACCTGGCACCAAGCTGAACAAAAGTGACATACAGCTGCACAGTTTCAGACAGGTCCAGTCCAGTGCTGAAGTTCACAGAGGGTTCGAGGGCAGGAGTCATCCATAGGTCTGCGCTGGCTGTCTGGGAACATACTTGATACTTAAGATCAGGGCAGAGCACCCTCCCTGTTGCATCCATGCCAGGTCTGCCCCTTCCTGACCCTGCTTGTGGACTTCCAGGGTCATGACCCCTTTGCTGCCATGCAGCATACCCGCATCGACTGGTCAGGTTCCTCTTCCTCAATTTCCCCACCCATGCACCGTCATGGGAAAACAGCCCTCCTTCCCCTTACTCATTGCCAAGGGCAGAGTCCCTCTTCCTGGCCCCTGTGGGGCCTTTCCCTTTCCTTGTCCCCCAGTCTCAGCCAGCAGAGCCCCTCTTTCCGTCACCTGCCTGTGATGTGTTACACTGTTGGGGATCATTAATGCTACAACATCCTCTCTGTACTCTGCTGGGAAGTACCTGGGAGGGTGGTTGTGGTAGGGAGGAGGGTTGTGGTAGGGAGGAGTCCAATGGCAGTGGGAGAGTAGCATGGCGGGGGGGCGAGTGGCAGTGGTGGGGGAAGGCACAGGCTGCAGCCCACTGGCAGGGATTTTTATCTTGCTTTGGGTGTAGGGGAGACAGAATCCCTAGCAGGGGTTCTCAAAGTTGGGGTTTGTGACCTGAGGAGGGGTCACAGTGTTTTAGGCCCTGAACATTTTGATAAGGAAAGCATGATGAGTGGGTCATCACGTTTTGGGGGGAAGAGATGGTGTCCATCGCAGCTAAAAAGTTTGAGAACCCCTTAGAAACTTGAAAGGTGCTGTGTGCATCCCTTCTCCTAAACTCACATCCAGCGCTTCCTGGATTTATCAGTGAAGAGAGAGACACTGGAGACAATCCTATATTCTGGGCAGTCACACTCTGGAAAAAGGATGTGCACATTCTTTCCTCACACCAGATAGTGTGTCCCTCCCTTGCTTAATTCTATGTTAGAGTGAGGAAATTAGGGTCCTGTGCAATCCATTTCATGGTTGTGGATTATTGGCTTTATTATTTCTGACTTGTTTGTTCTAATTTTTTAAAAAATTCTTTGTTTTTAATCCGCTATTGTTTGATACGTAGACAACAGTTAATTGCCCTTAATATAAATGCATAAAGTTGAGAATTGGATTGCAAGGGAAAAACTGATTTTGCAAAAAAACAAAGCTAAGCAGAAGCAAAAATACCACCCCCCATCCTACAAATTTAAACAAGGCATCCTGCAGAAATACAGTATATTCCAAAACTAACACATTTAAAATATCAGTCAGTAATATGACTGAAGTGATATTGCTAAACATGAAGACAAGATGCCCATAGCAGTAAGAGCCTCTTATAGTATCTGTGTAACTGAATTCACGTGTGAATAATTAAATAAAAACAAACCGAAAACAATTCACCCATGCAGCTGTCATTCTTTCCATTTTAAATTAAACTCCCAACTTTCAAGCTTCCTATAATCTGAAAGAAATTTAAGTTAATTTCAAATTGGATTAAATAATTTCAAACTGTCAAATCACTAGTTCATTGCTGGGTAGTGTCACAAATTGGCAAATGTCATTAGTTTTGCTAGCTTTACCAGACATCTCCAGTGTGGTAGGTTCTGGTCTATCTTTTTGTGTTTTCCTCAGGCAGTGGTTCCCTCTTGTCTGTCAGGAGATTTTTATGTTTACTAAAGCTTTTTTCTGTGTCTAGAGAGCTGAGAGGGAAGAAGATGTAAGGTAGGGCAACCTATGCTAATTTAGGCCTTCGGCACCTTGTAACCTTCTAGCAAGCGCAAAGATCCGGTGGATCAGTGTTCTCATTAATGTGGATTTCCCAGGGCCTTAGGAAATGGAGAATCTTCGGTGAGGTCTGATGACACATTAAAGTGTTATTCCACTTGTCTTTGCTCTGAGGTTTAGCTCTAATCTATTGGATGGGATGGTGGGATACCACAAACAGACCCTCGTGACTCTTATGCTGTCCTGGTTGGAACATTTCAGATTCCAGGTCAGCTGGGAAAGGAGCCAAAGCCATGGACTTGGCAGCTGTCTGGAAATGATGCTGCTGTGCTGATATACAATTTTTCGGCCAATGCGAGGGCCAAAGTCCAGCTTCTGTACCTACTTTGTGAGAGATGAATGGTGTTACTGCCACTGAGGAGAGATGTTGGGCAGCTCTCTGACAGCAGCTGAATCACAGAGAATGGAGGAGAACTGAGTAATCAGAGCACGCCACTCTTTGCCTACGGACAGGCTGGTGAGAAATATCGAAATACATACAGTCCTGAAAGGCGACAGCTGTCTTCCCTGTGCAGCTTGGGCTGTGATGCGCCAATGGACTCTGCACGTGCTATTCATGCTCCATCCTCTCTGATCTAACAGATGCATGGTTGCTGGGTTTGTAGGACAGCTCATGTTATTTCCCTTCAGAAACATTTGGCTCAAGTCTCCCTTGTTTTTCTTTCCACATCTCTTTCCTTCTTTTTTTTTTTTTTTTGAGAGACTAAGATCCTCCCTCTGGTACGTCAGCAGTGGCCAGTCCAATGTTCCCTCTAATTTTTCATAGGCTGTGTGAGCAAAATATTTCTTCATGTGCACAAAAATTTCTTTGTGTGGTCTAATAGTACTACCATTTAATTTTTTTGTACACAGTTAATTTTGGTGTGTGTGTGGGTTTCACAGTCTATGTGCATATGCACATGCACACAGCTTATAGGGAACAGTGACAGGCACAGTCCTGACACATATGCAGAGCCCTGCCTGGAAAGGAGCAAGTGTAGATTCCTGGGGCCACAGCACATTCATTTGCATTTTGTTGGTGCACTTACACCCTCAGAGGTGAGTCTGGGTGCTGGGGAAGGGTATTTGATGGGATTGAATCCCCACAGGATTCATTCTCTACCCTGGATTCATTCTCCCTGGGACAGAGGCTCTCTGCCAAAGTCCCTTCTGGCTTTAGCTGTTAATTATGAGAGCTCTGGGTATCCTTGTTAACCATACAATGCTCAGTCCCTTTTTAAAGTTGGGGAACCTGGCATAGTACCCAGCATCTGTAACTCACCTGAACCATCCCTCCTTCCCTCCACACACAGCCTCTGCTTAAATCAGAAACCAAAACCAATGAAAAGGCTGTGACAGATGCACCTAAAACCCTCTGGAATCAGGGTGATGGAACTGGGCAGCTCCCCAGCATCATCTACATGGAAGATGTAAATGGTGGGTTACAGTAACCGTCCTTCTTCGAGATGGGCTGCTCACATGCATTCAGGTAGAGGAGTCTACGTGCCGCAGTGCACGATAGCTCAGAAAGTCTTCAGCTTTAGCCTGTCAGGTCAGGGTATGCTGCCAACGCCCCCTCTGCACCACAACCACGGCTCATGTACCTTCACCAACTCTGTTAGTGGGGCAGTTGGAGGGGCCTGAATGTATATGAGCAGCCCATCTCAAAGAAGGACAGTTACTGGTAAGTAATCCACCGTTCTCCTTTGAGCGCTGCTCACATCATTCAGTTATAGGTGACTGCTAGCTGTACCCCTGGACGGTGGGAGGAGTTACAGTCTACCCACATTGAGTGCAGCTCAGCCCACAACAGTATCCTCCCTAGCCTGTTGGGCAACGGCGTAGTGTGTCGTGAAAGTGTGTATTGACGACCACATAGCGGCCCTACAGGTCTCTTGGATCTGCACCTTGGCAAGGAAGGCCGTTGAAGATGCTTGAGTCCTGGCAGAGTGGGCTCTAACAGTCTCAGGAACTGATGTGTTCGACCTTCCATAGCAGTCTTTAATGCAATTCATAGTCCATTTAGAGATACACTGTGAGAATACTGGTAGACCCTTCTTACATTTGGCGACTGCCACAAATAGTTGGGGGGACTCGTGGAATGGTCGGCATGCTCGATGTAAGTCAGGAGCACTCTCCTTAGGTCCAATGTATGCCACCTCCTTTGGTTCTACATAACCTGGGGGTCTGGGTAAAAAACCGGCGGTCAAGGCGGAAAGGGGTGGCCATCTTAGGGAGGAAGGGTGGATGGTGATGTAAAACCACTTTATCCAGGTAGAACCTCGTATATGGAGGTTCTAAGGAGAAGGCGTTCAACTCTGAAACCTTTCTGGCAGAGATGATTGCTACTAAGAAGGCCACCTTCCAGGAGAGGATCAGCAGGCTGGCTGAGTCCAAGGGTTCATAGGCCAGCTCTGTCATTGCCCGGAGCACGACATTCAGGTCCCAAGGTGGGGTGGGCCTACAGAGTTGGGGAAAAAGTCTCTCCACCTTTCAGGAATCTGGTGGAAATGGGATTGGAGAAAACTGATTGCCCATCCACATTCTCATGGAGAGCTGAGATTGCCGCCAAATGGACCCTCAGGGAAGGAGGAGAGAGACCTTTTTCCCTGAGATCTAGAAAATAGTCAAGGATGAGGTGTATTGGACCGGATGTGGGGTCTATACCCTTGTCTTGAGCCCGAATGAAGAATTGCTTCCATTTGGCCGTGCACGTTGACCTGGTGGATTCTCCTGCCACCAACCAGGATCTTCTTAACCTTGTCTGAGCAGCACCTCTCCTGGTTGCTGAGCCAGAGAGCTATCAGGCCATCAGATGTAGGCAGCCTAGGTCTGGGTGCCGTAGACGCCCTGAGTCCCGCATAAGGAGGTCTACCCACTGTGGGAGGTGGAGTGGCATCTCTATGGACATGTCTTGCAGAGTGGGAACCAATGCTGTCTGGGCCAGTCTGGAGCTATCAGTATTATGTTCACTCCGTCCCTGTCGATTTTCAAGAGGACCTTCTGTATTAGGGGAACTGGTGGGTAGGCATACATCAGGGGCCCTGACCAGCTGATGAGGAAGGCGTCAGTGAGAGACCCCTCCTTCCGGCCCCAGAGGGAGCAGAATTGGGGACACTTGCAATTCTGCCATGTTGCAAACAAATCTATCTGGGGGTGACCCCATTTGTCTATCAGGAGGGAGAACACCTTGTCGTGGAGGGACCATTTGTGGTTCACTAGTGGTTTTCTGCTTAGCGAGTCTGCTAGCCCATTGTCTAGCCCCAGTAGGTGAGCAGCCACCAATGTTCCCTCTAAGCTGTGCATGTGTGCGCACAGACACAGGTTGTGAAACCCATGAACACAACAAAATAAAGCATGCACAAAAAAATGCAGTGCTAATATTTTTATGCTACTTTAAGAAAGTTTCAAATAGCATGTTTCAGATAAGGTTTTGTAATTTATAAAATCATTTCCATCATCATATCAGAATAAAATTTAGATATTTACATCATACACACTTGCTTCATTGCACTCACAAGTTTGACCACATTTAGTGAAGTGTGCACAAATTTGGACACTTGTTCTGAAAATTTGCACAAAAGAAATTTTTTGCACACACAGCCTATGAAAAATTAGAGGGAACATTGGCAGGCACCAGGGTAAAGTTGTATTCTATGGCCAATTCCCAGAGTTTGCACACCTCCTCACAAAGCAGAGGGGAGCAGACCCCCCCCCCTTGCCTGTTTTTATAGCACATGGCTGTGGTATTGTCCATGAGTATCTGGACTGACCTGCCTCATATCTTGTCCAGGAAGGTCATGCAAACTAGTCTGATAGCCCTTAGTTCCTTCATGTTTATGTGGAGAGGACTGTCCATGTGGGACCAGAGCCCTTGAGTGGAGAGTTCCCCAGAGATGTCGGCCCCCCACCCTGTGTTTGAGGCATCCTTTATTAAGGTCACTGAGGGCCTGAGGTCTTTGAAGGGGATGCCTCCCATGGCAAAGCGGGGATCCCTCCAAACCTGAAGTGTCCCCACGGTGTCCTGGGGGACAGACAGTACCTTGCTTGGGGAGTCCCTCCATATATGGATCACTGAGGTGGAAGCTGCCATGTGGCCGAGGAGCTGCAGGCACCAGCGGGCTGTGGTCTCAGGGGATGTTTGCAGCTCCATAATGATGGTGCAAATGGACCAAAATCTGGATGGGGTAGGAATGCTGACTCCTTGTGGGCATCTAGGCACGCCCCTATGAACTCTATGTTTTAAGATGGGCGGAGTTTTGACTTTTCTTGGTTTATGTGGAGGCCCAGATAGTCGCAGAGCCTCACTACTGCTCCAACGTGGAGTTCTACTTGGGAACTTGATTTCCCGACTATTAACCAGTCGTCTAGATGAGGTAAATTCTTATGCCCTGTCTGCGCAGGTATGCTGCGACTGGTGCCATGCACTCTGTGAACACCGTGGGGGCAAGGGAGAGCCCAAAAGGGAGAGAGGTGAACTGGAAGTGGTCGTTTGCCATCATGAATCTTAGGAACCGCCTGTGGCGGGGCCTTACGGCTATGTGAAAGCAGGTGTCTTTTAGATCAAGGGCCGTGAACCAATCCCCCGGAGACAGAAATGGGAGGATCTGTGATAGGGAAACCATGCGGAACTTTATTTTCCTTATGTGCGTGTTTAAGACTCTGAGATCTAGAATGGGTCGAAGGTCCCCGTTGGATTTCGGGACCAGGAAGTATCGGGAGTAAAAGCCTCTTCCACACTCCCTCTTGGGAAGTTTTTCTATGTCTCTGAGGGAGAGGAGTTTCTGGCATTCGCTCTCGAGAAGGTGGTTCAGTTCCCGGTTTCCGAGGGTTGGATGAGGGGGCGGTTTCCTGTCCCGAGGAATCAAAAGGAACTGAATATAATTCCCATTCATGACCGTCTTGAGGACCCACTGGTCGGACTTGATGTTGGTCCAGTGGTGTGTAAAGCGGTGTAAGTGGCTGGGGACCAGTCAAGTCATGGGTTCACTGCCCATATAGTAATTGTCAAAAGTACTGTTTCTTCCCCGATGGGCGTTCAGAGGACTGCCCAGTGTTCCCTCTAAGCTGATGATGCAGCTGAGCAAGTTATGGTATTTACTGAGCAACAATTTATGAGGCCTGGGCAACAGTTTTTTGGTGCTGAAAGTATCAGCATGCCTAAGTATCTTAATTCAAAAGTAATTCATAGATGTCTTTTCATTCAAACTTCATAAAATGTTAAATTGATGTATTGTAGTTTTATTAATTTACTAAACAAATGTGAGACAATGAAACTTGCTGCCTGTCTAGCCTCTACCATCATCTACACCGCTCAGTTTTTGTTACCTGTCTTTGTCAGATTTCCAGAATACATATATAGACAAAGTGGGATTTTCTCCCACAAAAGCTCATGCAAAAAATAAATCTGTTAGTCTTTAAGTGCCACAAGACTCCTTGCTTTTTTTGTTTTACTAGACTAACATGGCTGCCCCTTTGGAATTTAAGTCCCTGTTATGCTGCCCAACTGGGGTAAAAGGGATTCAAAGTGGATCAGGCCCTAAATGTCCAAAACGTAGATTGAAATTAAGTAGATAGCTTCAGATTTGATCATGAGACTGACATGTTGAGGGGATTGTATTTAATATCTAGCTATCAACCTTGAAAATACACCTATTCTGCCCTCAGTAAACATATTAAATTACCATGCATTGCAAATCACAATCACTAGGTAACAACCGCTTCCCAGATTCCCTCGGGGCAGCACCTTAAGTAAAGTTATCTGAGAAATTCAAAACTTTTAAAGGTGACAAGGGCACAAAACATGTTTTAAGACAGTTTCTCACAGGGTCACATCTCTGTAACCAGGGCCATCTTTTGTGCCTAAAGAATTTGCATCAAATAGAGCTAGGTTAGAGTCTGTTACATTATCATGCCCAATCATACCTCTCAAAAGCTAAATACAGGACAACAATCCCCTAAGTGAATGGCAAAAAATTGATTAGGCATACAGGAAACTTTAAACACCGTGAGTATCTTCCTTTAATATAAAGTGTCTCTGACATCTCAGTTTTGGAGTTTATGGGGTTTTTTTTTATCCAAATCATTTTCAACAGTAAAAGGGAGGCTATAATTAGTATGCCTAGAGTGTAAATACTCTCAACTAAAATAAGCAAAATGAGGTACAATTGAGATTTGTGTGTCTGATAGTGGAATATAATAAAGGTTGTTTAATAATTTTTAATTTTTGACAGTTAAAGCAAACCTTATCAAAGCTGCAAGAAGCAAGAGCATAAATGGATTTGTGAAAGAAAATGATTATTTTTCTAACACATTTTTGGGGAAATAGAAATACAAAGTTTCTTTTTTTAAAATTATTGCACCACTGGCAATATTTTTTTCCTTCTGCCTTAAATGACTTTTTATCCTTTCAGTTTTTCATTTCATTCTCCTAATCATTAGGATTTGTTTCCTTCCATCACAGGAGTCTATACAAAGTTACATTGTAAAGCCCCACCTTGACAAACTGATTGCATTAGAATCTCTCACAGAAAAGAAAATAAATCTGAAATTAACCCAACTTGTTTTTGCTTATTTTAAAGGGTGGCTTTTCTTTCAGGAGCCTTTTAGCAAGTGAAAAGCAAAGCATTCACCCTTGATAGAGATGCTAAATGACTCAATACAATTTTGCTTGGGTCTTTCAAGTCCCAAGTCCTCCTCCAGCTCCAGCCTGGCTCCTTTGCCTGCAGCCCAGCTCCCATCCCCTGCCCCCACAGAGAGCCCTGTGTCCCTGTGGCCACTACATGGCTGCCTCTGGGAGCCCCACGATTTAGCCCTGCCATCTCTCAGGGTCCCCCCTCTTGCCCAGGCTCAGGGCTGCTCACCTGCTGGGGCCCACAGAGGCCCCAAAGATGCCACCATCTCTGCACAAGCAGCCTGGTGCAGAGGAGAGGGAGAGATTTAAATTTCCCTCCCCCTCTGCTCCTTCCCTGGCTACGTGCAGCGGGGGGGGGGGGGGGGGGGCAGCTCCCACTGCTCCGGAGACACACGGGGCTCTTCCGGGCTGGGGAAAGGCAGGGCTGCCTGCGCTGTCCCACATGCTCACTGCGCTGGTGAGGGGAGGCCACTGCACCCCTGCCCACTAGCGCAGCTCAGAGGGAACATTGCTGCCCACGCCTACCAGATTGCAGAGCATGGGACTTCTCACTCTTGCCCAAATGGACCTTGTCCTTGTCCATGTCCCCAAGAAGGTGCTAGGGCAGGGGTACTCAAATGGCGGCCCGCGGTCCACAATCCGGACCGCAAAGAGGTTTCCGGTGGACTGCGACAGTGGCCTATTTGCCCGTTTGAGTGCCCCTGCTCTAAGGGCAGCTGAGCAACTTCTGTTGCTCGCTGCGCTCCCCCTCCCCCCCACAGAGCCTGCTGCTCCGCTGCCCCCCTGCTCCTGCCGCCGCCGCCGCCGCCCCCCGACTCCCAGCATCGCCGCCGCCGCCGCCGCCCCCCGACTCCCAGCATCGCCGCCGCCGCCGCCGCCCCCCGACTCCCAGCGCCGCCGCCGCCGCCGCCGCCCCCCGACTCCCAGCGCCGCCGCCCCCGCTTCCGGCATCGCCGCCCCCCCACGCGGCTGGCATC
>ML682091.1:149288-211049 GCA_007922195.1 Podocnemis expansa
CCCACTCACCCCCCCCCCCAGTTGTTTGTGGACCCTGGTCAATGGTGGAAGGCTGAATGTGGACCGGCTCGCAAAAAGTTTGAGTACCCCTGTGCTAGGGGAAAAGGAGGGACCTTGGGAATGGACTCTGCAGTTGAATCTGTTGTTCTAACTGCTGAAGTTGTTGATGGGGTTTTAGAGAGTGTCTGTTAGGTTGCGGGGTGTAAATCCCCCGCGACTGGAGCTTGGCTCTCGAGTCTGCCATGGAGCTTCGCATCTGTGGACTTGGTGAAGAGGTCAGGGCCTTCAAATGGAAGGTCCTGAATAGTAAGTTGCAGCTGCAGTGGTAGGCCCAAGCCCTGTAGCCAAGCTGAGCAACGCATTATGACAGTTGCTGCTATCGTACGAGCGGCTGCATCTACAGCATACCGGATGGCCATCAGAGTGTCTCTGGATGCCATTTCCCCTTCTTCAAGTATCTTGCCTAAGTCCCTATGGTGATCCTTCAGGATAATGCCGCGGAAGCCTTGCATGGCATTCCAGAGGTTAAAGATATACCTTGTCATAAGGGCTGAGTGGTTTGCTATGCACAGCTGTAGGTCTGCTGTAGAATAAGCCTTTCAGCCGAGCAGTTCGAGTTTGCTTGCCTCCTTATTTTTAGGGGTGGAACCCAGTTGACCTTGTCTTTCTTTCTGGTTCACGGTGTCGACCAGCAACTCTGCAGTGGGGTGCTGGAACAGAAAGGAGAACTTGCCCTGAGGGATGTCGTATTTACGGTCCGCGACCCTTGATATTGGCGGAATCAAGGATGGGGTTTGCTAATGGGCCTTCATGATGCCGTATACCCCTTCGTGGAGTGGGACAGACACCTTAATGGGTTGGCCCTACAACTGACATCAAAGAGGGGATTAGTTTCCTCTTGGGCAACCCCGAGGTCCAGGTTCAGGTTTGCTGCCATGTGGCATAGCAACTCCTGGTGGGTGCGAGAGTCCTCATTACAATCAATCGGTCTCTCAAAAGTATACACATCAGGCAAGGAGGAAGAGTGGGCCCATGATCTACTATGATGTGTGGAGTCGGGATCGGGCTCATCGTCCCACAAGTCCGAATCCATGATCTGCAAAGGAGACTGGACAGAGCGGTGCCATGAGACCAGGGTATCGTCAGCCGCCATGTCCAGCCAATCGTGTGACCAGTCGTTAAAGGATGCTCTGGCCTCCAGGTGGCGTGGAGGAGAATGGCCTCAAGTAGGTTGTGGTGTGGTACTGGAAGGGGAAGGTTCCACTGGCCCAGATGGTCCCGACGATCTCTTCTTGCGTTGAGGCGTGGGCGAGGGAGAGTGCTTGCGGCACTGTTTCCCTAAATGTTCTCCGAACCTTAGTACCATCTTGGGTGAGGGAGAAGAGCAGACCGAGGCTGGTGGCGAAGTCGATGCCGAGCCGTCCAAAGGGGCCCCCGAAGCCTGGGAGCATGGCACTGACACGTCCTGGGAGGAGCATGGGGAGGAGGCCGGGGAGCAGTCCTCAGCGGATTGCAGTACCAGCGGTGGACTGGGCAGCACCGGGTTGGCTGGGAAGCAATCTCCAGCCCCGGATTGTGGTACCAGCAGCGGGCTGGGCAGTACCGGGTTGGTGGGCAGTACCACTTCCTGTGCTGACTGGGCTTCTGGTGCCATGGTCGCCATTGAACTGGTTTTCTTCCGCAGTGCCAGAACCTGGTCTGGGGAGCGTGCCCGCACTGTCATGGGGGAGCATCACCAAGAGTGCTCCAGTGCTGATCTGGCATGCTATGCTGGCGGCTCCAGTGTTGACCCTGATTCTCTGGGGATAGGCTGCCATGCTTGTTCCAAGGCCAACGCACGGTGCCTCTGCTCCCTGTCTTTCAATGTCATTGGTTTAAAGGGCTGACAGATGGAGCACTCAGTGGCCTGGTGTGCTTCACCCAGACACCACAGGCATTTCTTGTGGGGATCGTCCTGTGGGAAGGCTTTACTTGCAAGCAGCGCAGGTTTTGAAACCTGGCACTGTAAGCAGCGGTTGGGAGTGGTCTTCTGGTGCCGAACTCATATGCTCTATGAGAGCACCAGTTCTCAATGGAACGATGTCCATGAATAGATCTTCCAAAGTGAATGGGTGCCTCATACACGGTGAATCAACAGACGCTTGTGTAATTGCAAGGAGCGGGCAGTTCCGAAACTGTTGCTGAAGGCGGAAAAAGGAACTGAGGAGGATCAGGGTCAGGGTCAGGGCCACATGTATAGCCATGGGAGTGGCCAGAGGGAGCATTGGCCACCGACTCTGCTCTGACAGGCGAGGGCTAAAAGTTTCCAGTTGTGCACTGCGGCATGTAGATACCTAATACTGAATGATGCAAACAACTCTTGAAGAAGAAGGGCTTTTACCATTCTAGGCCTGACATAGCTGCTCTCAGTTACCCTTTTGCAGCCCTCTGGCTCGACTTTATAACAATACATAAATCTCGGAGCTTCTTCTTGGCTTTGGACACAATTCTATAAGCTACCTGTGCTTCCAGTCAAACAAAAAATGTCTTAGAAAAATGGAATTCTAACCAAAGGCTGACTGTATTGGAACCAAAATAAGATTAAATTGAGTTAGCGAGGAATTGAGATCATTGTGGTGGCCTTGGAGGAGAACCAGCTCCAGGAATATTTAAATTGGCATAAATTATTTCTCCAGTCATGTCAAATACAGAGCAGCAAGAGAGCACAGAGAAGAGAGTAGATCTGTGCCTAAGAACAGTCTTCTGTGTATGTCTGCCCTAAACTGAACAGTAAGAGATTTCCATTTTCTTCTGTGTAGGATCTTATGCCACACTCATCACTAAAAATCTGGGACTTCTACTAGTATATGAAGCAATGTAATTAACATCTGCCATGTGTGTTCTCCTCTTATTTCTCGAGAGAGAGAAATGTGCTGTAAGGTGTTTTGGTTTGGTGAAAAAAACAAGGCGTTCTGTGGCACTTAAAGACTAACAAATTTATTTATTGCATGAGCTTTCATTGGAGAAAATCCTGCTTCATCAGATTCTTTGAAGATAGGTAACTTACAGAATGGAAGGAAAATCAATGCAGGGAAGTGTAAGTCATGGGATCAGGTCACACTGTTACAGCAAATCAAAGCAGTTAAGATTCAAACACTGGGAAACAGCACATAGAAGAGGGTGAGGTTGAATCACCTGTTTGCAATAGTCAAATTTGCATATAAATTCCAATTCTGCAGGTTCTGTTTGAAGCCTTGATGTTTTACTCATCTGCTTGAGCACACAGCTATTAACAAATCCTCTGTGGAGTGAGAGGGAGATTGAAATGTTCTGCTACTTGTTTTTGAACATTGTTATTTCGTCATCAGATTTGAGTCTGTTTATTCTTTTGTGCAGAGACTATCCTGTTTGTCCAATGTATAAGGTGTGGGGGCAGTTCTGGCCCATGATGGCATAAATCACATTGGTGGATGGGCAGGTGAATGAGCCCTTAATGTAGTAGCTGGCTTGATTAGGTCCTATGATGGTGTCTTTTGTGCGGATATGTGGGCAAAGCTGGCAGTGTGGTTTGTTGCAGGGGTGTGTGCCTGCTTTAATGTTTCTGCTGTTAGGTCTGAAGTTGCTGGTGAGTATCTATTTAAGGTTAGGGGGCCATCCTCAGGTGAGGAGAGGTCTGTCTCCCAAGGCCACAAAGCTCCTTGCTTGTTTTGCTGAACTAGACTAACATGGTTACCCCTTTGCAATTTGTCTTCGTCACTCTGTATCCTAGCTCTACTTTCTAGCTAGCATATCTGCCACTCCCTTTAGTGCCACCCCATCATCCTGATTATTAATTGAAGATGTCAAACAAAACTGGCCCAGCACTGACCCCTTGGCACTCCGTTTGGTATTGGCTGCCAGCTAGACATTGAGCTGTTGCTTATTACCAATTGAGCCCAATGATCTAGTCAGTTTTCTTTCCATAGTCCATTCATCCAACTGTAGTTCTTTAACTTGCTTGCAAGAGTGTTGTGGGAGCCGAATCAAAAGCTTTGCTGGAATCAAGGTATGTCATGTCACAGAGCCGTAACTACAGTGGGGCCAACGGGGCGAAGCTCTGGCAGTGTGGAGCAGCTCAATGGAGCCTCTCTGTTAAAGTGCAGCTTTTGCAGTGCCAGCTCTAAGTGCCGCAAATGGCAAGGGGCGCGTTCTGATCTGGGCAGCAAAACAAAGCGTTAACCTCTGTCTTGTTCCCTGCTTTCCCCACATCCACAGTCAGTCATTTCATCACAGGTGGCAAGTATAAGAGCCTAGTGGAGACAAGGCACCAGTGGTTTTAACCTCTGTCACTTGTCCAGGTAAATTCCAGATTGAGGTTCTAGCATTCCTTGACTGGATACAGCAAGGTAAAAGAAACCCATGTCTCACCTCTACTAGTGCTCTCCACTGAGCCAGCCATCTCAGCCTAATAACATATTTTTTGAGGTGGAGTTGTTTGATTTGGCCTCTTTTTCCTTTTTTGTGCTGAAGCCCTAACAATGAAATTCTTTATCCCATGTTACTGATACTGTGACATGTAGAAGCTGCAGTCATGGATTTGAACCCCACCATGCTAGGTGCTGTACAAAGAGAACAAAAGATAGTCCTTGCCCCAAAGAGCTAACAATCTAAGTATAAGATGAGAAACAAATGAATTCAGACAGCTAGGGCAGCGCAAGGAAACAATGAGACACTTTTGGTCATTGATAAGCAGCGGTCTCAGTACTCAAGAAAACAGGCCAATGTTCCAACATCACTGACCGTGCATGGCAGGCAGCCATGCCTCTACCCAGCCTGGATGAGCCCTCTGTGTCAGTGCATTCTCAGCCCCGGCAGCAGCACAGGCTCATCCAGAGATTGCCTGCCAGGAGCAGGGAGAGCTGCTGGCCCCTCCTCCCTGCTGCACATAGCCAGGGAAGGAAGAGAGGGAGGAAAATTTAAATCTCTCCCTCTCCTCTGGACCAGGATGCTTGTGCAGAGGTGGTGGCATCTTTGGGGCCTATGTGGGCCCAGTAGGTAAGCAGGGGAAGGTGGGTGGGCACCCCTGAACCTAGGCAAGAGGGGGAGACCCTAAGGGTCCTGAGAGATGGGATGGGTTAGGTCAGGCAGCTCCAGGAGGCAGCTATGCAGTGTGCTGCTGGGACCCAGGGCTCTCTGTGGGGGCAGGGGATGGGAGCTGAGCTGCAGCCAAAGGGGCCAGAGCCAGGCTGGGAGCTGGGGCAGGGTACTTACCATGAAAGACCCTAAGCAAAATAAATTATATTGAACCATTTATCATCTCTATCAAGGGTGACTGCTTTGCTTTTCAGTTGCTGAAAGGCTTGAATATACAAAAGCTCCTGAAAGAAGAGTGATCTTTTAATATAAGCATAAACAAATAAGTTGGGTTAATTTCAGATTTATTTTCTTTTCCGTGAGAGATTCTAATGCAATCAGTTTGTCAAGGTGACACTTTATAATGTCAGTTTCCAAAAGGAGAGCTGTGTTAGTTTAGTCCAGCAAAAAAAAACAACAACAAAAAAAAACCCCAAGGAGTCATGTGGCACTTAAAGACTAATAGATTTATTTTTCTCATGAGCTTTCGTGGGTGAAAATCCCCCTTTGTCAGATGCTTCGAAGATGGGTGAACTTACAGAATGGAATGAAAATAAATACAAGGGGGTGTAAAACATAGGATCAGATCACACATTAACAGCAAATCAGAACAGTTGTTAGGTTCGAAGCCTGAAATCAAATTACCTTTTGTAATGGGAAAAGAACCCATAGTCTCCATTCAATCCTGCTTTCACATAATTTAATTTGCATATTAATTCAGGCTGAGGCAGGGCCTGCGGGCCAGGGGTGGGGCCTGGGCTCGTGCCCTGGGTCCCTCCCAGGGGCAGCGAGGCCCCTGGGGATTGGAGAGTGAACTCAAGCAGACATGGCCCAGTTGCAGCTCAGCAAAAATCAGGCTGCACTAAAAGCTCAGGCATAACCTGCCTGTAGAGTCCCAAGTGGTAGGTGCTGCCTGGTTAGCTCAGTTAGTGGGGAACTGTGTCTCTTAACCGCTGGCTTGTGGGCTTGAGACTAACGTTAAGACAGAGGCAGCCTCAGGCAATTGGTGGCCCTAGGTGAGGGCCCATTGTGGGGCCCCCTAAGGGGCCCATTATCAGCCCCCACTGCTACCCTCCCTGTGGCCTCTGTCCCCTCTGCACTCCCAGCCACCTCATACCACCCCTCAGGATTCCTTAGTTTGGTTCAGCAAAACAAACAAGATGACTCTCCCTCTGGAACTTGTAAATTATTTTGGGGTATGATATTTTTAAAGATCTTCTGATCATGAAGCTTGTACATTGGTCATCTTTCACTTAACATAAATGAGCTAATGCTGAACTAGAAAGTTAAAATGAACATTTAAAACATTTTTTAAAAGTATGAGCACTATTTAATAAACAAAAAGTGGTAACATTAGTAGTGGTGGCTCAAAAATAACAAAAAAAACCACTTAAGATTTTGGCAGTCAAATCTTACAAGTTTTTCATATAGACTTGGGTTTATGTGCACTAGACATTTAATACAAATAATTATAATAGATAAAAATAAGTGAAAAGGTTTCCAGTGTGTAGCTATAAATGAAAAACACCAAATTTCAATGAAATTCTCTGAAGTATTCAAGTTCATAAGACTGGCCCCTCAAAAATATTAAATATTAAGCACAGAAGAAGCTAAAAGATTACTTACCAAAAGAAAGACATACAGCATTAACATCACACAAGCTGTAGTGATTGCCTAAGGGCAGCACTATATTTATATGTAGCAGCCTATATGGACCTACTGGTAACCTGAGCTAACCAAAACCAAAGTAAAAATTGTCACAGAGTCAAAGGAAAAGGCAAAAGAACAAGTAGAAAAAGGAAAAGGCAATATTTCACAGAATTAAAAAATGGAAGAATAAATGGCCACACTGAAGAATTAAAAGCTGAGGCCACTGGAAAAGTTCCTGCTATTGTGATTGCTGTTGTTTGCTCCTGCTGTTTTAACATGTCAGTGGGAAGGTAATGGGCAGCTAATGGTGAAATCTGCAATTCAGACGAAGCACAGATCCTTAATGATACCTTGCGTTGATGACCCAAGAGTGAAAAGTGCTTAGGCTTCCAGCTGTACTAGCTCTGCTAGATGGGAACCATTTCTATATTTTTCTGTATTTTCATTTCTATCCACCAAATTGAGGAGGGGGCCCCTTATTGCTTGGGGCCCTAGGCAACTGCCTGCTTCGCCTACCCCAAAAGCCGCCACTGGGTTAAGAATTTTAGTTTTTGGCCTGTTGCTCCCTACAAAATAGCTGAATTCGGGGGTGCATAGGGTTACCAGATGTCAGGCAAAAGGAGGACTTGAACCCAGGACCTTTGGCATATCAAGCAGAGGTACTAGGCACGACAGACTATTAGGTTAATACTACATTTTCTCCAGGTGTCCACCAAGGTCCTCCTTTTTGTACTTCCTTGTCCTCCTTTCCAGGTTTTGGTATCTGGTAATGCGGGGGGTGGGGGGAGTGGTGTTATGGAAACTAACAAAGTGAAGAAAAATAAAGTATACCATAAATAAAATTACCAACAGGGACTAATTAAGTAAAACAAACATGGGGGCACATTTGAACAGGATAGAAACAATTTAGGTTTTGGACTTTTTTAATTGTAAAAATGGGCTGCTGTGGAAAATGAAAAATGAGTGGTGGGTTAACTTTTTAAAACCTTTTTAGATGCTTTTCAAGTTTATTTTTGCAAATGTAGTTTAACTTATTTCAGTCTCCTGAACGTTAATGAAAGGGTCATGAAAAGCTTTCGTTTTAATGAAAAACAATCCAGATGTCCCTAAAGGTAAACATTTTGGTAATTTTCTTTATTTTAAAATACTTTAAAAGAACATGTGACACTGCATTGATTCATCTTTACCCATTTCCGTGGCATAACATGGCAATGACGGTCATTAATGCTCCATTTTCTCCATGTCTTCCTTTCTGTGCTTTGGTATCTGGTAACCCTAGTGCTGGATCACAAACCCTCGGTACTTGCTTGCGCTGGCCCCTGCCCTCACCCAAAGGCTGCCGTGCTCGCTCCACCTTCGTGGGAAATCCCTGCCCTCCGGGGGGGGCGGAGTCCTAGTGTTCTGATTGGTGCAGAGCAGAGATGACATATAAATGGGGGGGGGCAGGGCTGGGATCGCTAGCAGGCGGGAGCGTGGTGCCGGTGGCTGCTGCTCGCGGGCCGGGGGAGACGCGCTGCGGGGCGCCGGATTGGAGGCGTGTTTCGGGCCGTGGTGAGCTGACGGGTCGGGCGACGCTGTCCCTCTGCGGGCGGGGGGCCGGGCTGGGGTTTGCCCCCAAAGCGGCTAGTGGGGGTGGGGGAGCGAGGGTGCCCCGGATCGGGGGGCGGGGCTACCCATCACTGCGGGTTTCACCCCGCGCTGTGCCGCGGGGCCGGGCACTCCCGAGTGGGTGCGGGGAGGGAGCCTCTGAGTCCTCCTGGGGCTAGGGAGGCTGGAGGCGGACGGGCTCCTCTTTCCGTCCCTGCTCCAGCCCCGACACACGCTGCCGCCTTCATCCGGCCCGGCGCTGGGGCGCGGGGCGCTTTGCTCGCGGAGTCCGCGCCGCTTCTCCCTCCCCGCCAGGCCCGTGTCTGTGGGCAGGTCCCGCGCACAGCGGAGACTTATTACTTCATCTTCACTGAGTTATGGCGACTTACAACTCTTGAGTTCTTTATCTTCTGATCTCTCAGCTCCGATCTGGAACCAGGTCACGTTTTCAAACTTTTCTTTGCAGGGCTGGCTGCGCGAATAAGATTGTTACACTCCATCTAGGCAGCAGAAAGATGTACCAAGACAGTGCACTGGATCTATATCCAGTATTCTCCCCAAGATTTGGCGTTAAGGGGTGGTTTGGGGCGTGTAAGGAGTGTCACTAATGTGGTATAACCCTGTTACTACCTGACAACTGGGGGGGGTGTTTGGAAATTAAGGGGGGTGTAGGAGGTTGTTAGGGAAATCCCTGTCTATATCCATTTACTTAAGCAGTTATTCAGTTTGATATTTTGACATTTTTATCAGCTGTGCAAATTAATACATTAGAAAGTGCCCAGTGATAGTCGTATTTACTAGATAATTAATTTTTTTTACTCATGATTTATGTCACACCACATTAGGATGATAATTGGAATTTAATTCAACAAACCAAACAGCACATGAAATGTATTAAACTCAGCAACCTTAGATGTTTTATAGACACAAGCTTCTGTTATCAAAACATGTTTTAGATCTACTACAAAATGACTCATTAAACAGTGGAAATAACTGTAGACACTGAAATAAATGAATTGGCAGGTTAACCTGGGAAAACTCTCAAATGTATCAATGTCTCTTCAGCTGATTTTAAAACTAGTCTATTTCATTTCTTCCGGTCCCCACTTGTTTAAGTTTTCTTGGTGTTTCAGTTCCCAGCTGATTTTTCAACTTTTGAATAAATAGTCCAAGTGAGGACAATGTTTTTTCTGTGCGGGCAGAAGAGGCTGAGACAATGAAAATGTGGTTTACCACTGTCATAAACTCTGGCCCCAGGTGCTTAGCTAGTGACTTACACCACTTCAGTGGTGGACCTTCCTTTGAAACATAATCTGAAATATCCTGTAGTTAAATGGTCATCTCAAGCCCTGACGTTTATTCTGGTTGCTGTGATTATTAAATGCCTATATCATAGCATAACATGTCTTCTACAGCAGTTAGGTATCTGCTGTGGCTCTTTAGATTGAGAATATCGGCATGAAAATATCAGCATGACTTTCTCACCCAGGACCTGCTCTCTGGGAGTGGGATCTGCTGGCTGTCCTCAGCCTCCTGTCCTCTGGGCACTGGTCTGTTGACTAAGGTTGGTGTTCTTTTTATCTTAAATTGCATCCTCACTTACACCTCCAAACCATTATGGGAGGAATAATAGTGGATTAAGCCACCATCTTCTTACCTAAACACTGTTCTCTCCTAGGTGAGGCTGGTGGGGGGGACACTGGCATGCTAAATCTTGGTATTGTCAGCCCACTGAGATAAACACGGCACTTTCACATCTCAGAGCTTTTGTTGTGGGCTTTTTGCAGACATGAGAGAGAAAAGTTAGTCTGCTGTGTATGTACTTCTGTACTAAAGTACGTATTCCTCTGTTAAATATGCTACCTGCCCACAAAGATGCTAAACAAATTACTAACAGCTAATACTTTTATCCAGCCAAGTTGCTAAGAAAGGTGTCTTCTATCTTCAATAACCATTGTAAAGCAATTTTTTTTTTTTTTAAAAAAAAGGATCTTCTTTATATTTAAGTACTCTCAGAATGACCTGTTAATTTCATCCCATGCAGGCAAGCAAACTTCAGCAACAACTTAAAAAAAAAAAAAATATATCAAATTGAGCATCAAAAAGAAGCAGCCATCTAGCCTAGCACAGCTTCTGCCATGTGACAACACTACAAAAATCCATTTTTCTATCGAAAGTTTGATCAGTTCTTGGTAATGCTTCTGCAAAAAAGTAATTGGAGTGACCAATTACAGTTTTCTTGTGCTCTGTTCAGGTTTTATTTTTTCTTGTTAACTGTGGAGCCCTCCCATGGCATGTGAAGCCCCATATGTGCTGTTAATACTGTAGCGTGTTGGTAATGCTGTTCATGGTACAATAATATTAATCACGCTGACAGCAAGACCATCATGTACATTCAGCAGCCTTCATGTTGCTCATAGCAAATACCTCAGGTTCAGTTCAGTGGTGAAGACATTTGGTCAGGTTCATTGGTAACAAGGTGCCCTGGCTCAGTGGTTATAGGTGGCCTCAACATAGGACTTGTATCAACATGTAATGCTGTCCTCCAGGCTGCTAGAAAGGCACTTCTTTTGTGAGCTCTCCTTCTATACACAGATGCAAACAAGTGATGTAACTAACAATTTCTATGATGCATTAAATCTTTCTCCTTGTATCTCGAACAAAACATCCTAATTCGTTATTCTGTTAGCCCATCTTCATGTTCCTGAGGGGACAGTGTGTACCTGGCCATCTCTTAGTCTTGGGGTGGATTTACATAGCTACTTGAGAACTGTGTCTCCACCCTATTCACTCCTGACACCTAGTGTATTTCTTCTGCCAAGCCCTACTCTGGTTCATACTCTTGGCCCCAGCTAGGCCTACCATGTGACTAAAGAAGTAGGTAGGGAGGTCAACCCCAAAAGAAAATCCAGGGAGGTAGATACAATAGAATTGAAAATCAAAATGGGAAAGTAGGGCAATCAGCCGGGTATCTTAGGTGCCTATACACAAATGCGAGGAGCCTGGGAAACAAGCAGGAAGAACTGGTAGTACTGGCGCAGACAAAGAACTATGACATGATTGGGATAACAGAGACGTGGTGGGATAGTTTGCATGACTGGAGCTCTGCAATAGATGGGTATAAACTGTTCAGGAGGGACAGGCAGGGAAGGAAAGGGGGAGGAGTAGCACTATATGTAAAGGAGCTCTGACTGCTCAGAGCTTCATTATGAAAGTGGAAACAAGCCAGTTGAAAGTCTGTGGGTTAAGTTTAGAGGGGAGAGCAACAAGGGGGATGTTGTGGTAGGTGTTTGCTACAGACCACCAGATCAGAAGGAGGAGGTGGATGAGGCATTCTATGGACAACGGACAGAAGTTTCTAGAGCACAGGCCCTGGTTCTCATGGGGGACTTCAATGACCCTGACATCTGCTGGAAGGCCAATACAGCAGTGCACAGGCAATTCAGGAAGTTTCTGGAGAGTGTTGAGGACAACTTCCTGGTACAAATGCTGGAGGAACCAACTAGGGGCCTTGCACCTCTCGATCTGCTGCTCACAAATAGAGAAGAATTTATCAGGGAAGTAGAAGTGAATGGCAGCCTGGGTAGCAGTGACCATGAAATGATTGAGTTCAAGTTGATGATTAAAGGAAAGAAGCAAAACGCAGACCCTGGACTTCAGAAAAGCAGATTTTGTCTCCCTCAGGGAACTGATGGGCAGGATCCCTTGGCAGGTTGATCTGAAGGGGAAAGGTAGTTGGGTGCATTTTAAAGAAACTCTGCTAAGGGCACAGGAAGATACAATTCCGATAAGGAGAAAGCACAGCAAATGTGGAAGGCGCCCACTGTGGCTTAACAGAGAGCTCTGCACTGAGCTGAAGCATGAAAAGGACGCTTACAGGAAGTGGAAGCTAGGACAGATGACTAAGGAGGCATATAAAGACATTGCTCGGGACTGCAGGGATAAAATCAGAAAGGCCAAAGGACAAATGGCATTGCGACTAGCAAGGGATGTGAAGGATAAAAGGAAGGGGTTCTACAAGTATATCAATAACAAGAAGAGGATCAGGGATGGTGTAGGTCCCTTACTGAATGGGGCAGGCATCCTCGTGACAGAGGATGAGGAAAAAGCTAAAGTGCTCAATGCTTTTTTTACTTCAGTTTTCACAAGCAGGGTCAGCTCCCAGCCCACTACACTAGGTACGGTAGACTGGGGAGAAGAAGAGAGGCCCTTGGTGACAGAAGGTCAGGTTAGGGACTGCTTAAAGAAACTAGATGTGCACAAGTCCATGGGGCCGGATGAACTGTATCCGAGGGTGCTGAGGGAGCTGGCTGATGAGATAGCAGTACCGTTGGCCATTATCTTTGAAAACTCGTGGCGAACAGGGGAGGTGCCATAGGACTGGAAAAAAGCAAATATAGTACCTATCTTCAAGAAAGGCAAAAAGGAGGATCCAGGGAATTACAGACCTGTCAGCCTCACCTCAATCCCTGGAAAAATCATGGAGAATCCATCCTGAAACACTTGGAGGAAAATAGAGTAATCAGGAACAGTCAGCATGGATTCACCAAGGGTAAATCATGCCTGACCAACCTCATCGCCTTCTATGATGAGATGACTGGATTTGTGGATGCGGGAAGAGCCGTTGATGTGATATACCTTGAGTTTAGCAAGGCGCTTGATACGGTTTCCCACAGCATTCTCATTGGCAAATTAAGGAAGTATGGGTTAGATGCATGGACCGTAAGGTGGATAGAAAACTGGCTAGATCAACGGTTTCAGCGTGTAGGAATCAGTGGCTCCATGTCAAGTTGGCAAGCAGTAACAAGTGGTGTGCCCCAGGGGTCGGTCCTGGGGCCAGTTCTGTTCAATGTTTTCATCAATGATCTGGATGATGGGATAGATTGCACACTTAGTAAGTTTGAAGATGATACCAAACTGGGGGGAATGGTAGACACCCTAGAGGGCAGGGACAGGATTCAGGGAGACCTAGACAAATTGGAGCAGTGGGCCAAGAGGAATCTCATGAGGTTCAACAAGGACAAGTGTAAAATCCTGCACTTGGGACGAAAAAACCCCATATACTGCTACAGGCTGGGGAGTGATCAGCTAAATAGCAGCACTGGAGAAAAGGACCTGGGAGTCATGGTGGATGGGAAGCTGGATATGAGTCAGCAGTGTGCTCTTGCTGCCAAAAAGGCCAATGGCATACTGGGCTGCATCAGAAGTGTTGCCAGCAGATCGAGGGATGTGATCATTCCCCTCTATTCTGCACTGGTGAGGCCACATCTGGAATACTGTGTCCAGTTTTGGGCTCCCCACTACAAAAAGGACATGGACAAATTAGAGAGAGTCCAGAGGAGGGCAACCAAAATGATCAAAGGGCTGGAGCACAAGCCCTATGAAGAAAGACTGAAGGAACTAGGCTTATTTAGCCTGCAGAAGAGAAGATTGAGGGGGGATTTGATAGCAACCTCCACCTACTTGAAGGGCTGCTCCAAGGAGGATGGAGCTGGACTGTTCTTGGTAGTAACAGAGGGCAGAACGAGAAGCAATGGTTTCAAGTTACAGCTGGGGCAGTCCAGGCTGGATATTAGGAGAAACTTCCTTACTAGGCGAGTGGTGAAGCATTGGAATAAGCTGCCTAGGGAGGTGGTGGAATCTCCATCTCTGGAGGTGTTCAAGGCCCAGCTGGACAAAACCCTGACTGGGATGATCTAATGGGAGTGGCCCTGCTTTATTGGCAGGGGGTTGGACTAGATGACCTCGTGGGGTCCCTTCCAACCCTATGATTCTAGGAGTGCTGGGGTCACTCCACTGAGTTAGCATTGCTAAGAGCGATGCTACCAACCCCAGCATATCCAAACTATTAGTGATTTGGGGAATAAAATTACTTTATATTCAAGACATGCAGATGACCCTTTTGTTGCAGGTCCCATCCAGAAATGCCCCAGAGAACTTCCCCTGGATTACTTGACTTAATTCTCAGGAGAAGGGTCTATTACAGGAGTGGGTAGTTGAGGCTCTGTGGCCTGTAACGTGCAGGAGGCCAAACTTAAACAATCATGATGGTCCCTTCTAGCTTTAAAGTCTGAATGAAAAAGTTATTCCTAATATACAACCTAGAGCTCCCCCAGCTTGAGACCACAGCCCCTAGTTCTGCCATCTACCACCACTGAGAACAGCCTAACTCCATCTTCCTGGGAACTCCCTCCAGATAGTAAAAGGGTACTATCAAGTCCTGGAATAAGAATTGGGTGTAAGATCCTGGTGGAGACAAGGCACTAATGGCATTATCGCATGGATGCACAGTAACTTTGATGGATGGGCCATTGGCCAATGAAAAGCTGGCTGCTGGGCTGGCCAGTGCTGTGGGGAGAGGGGTGAGGGGGGAGTGGCAGGGACATGGCCACAAAGCCAGCATGGGGTGGTGGTGCTGCAGAGAGCCAGCCCTGGGGGGAATGTGGGGGGGGGGTGGCACAGAGCTGCTGGCAGAGGTGGTCCCATGGATCCAGCTGGGGTAGGGGACATTGGTGCAGAGTCAGCCCTGGAGCTGTGGGGGCAGTGGGATGGGGCAACACAGAGCTGGCTCAGAGGGAGGCAGAGCAGTGGCAGTGCTCTGGCTGCTGGGAAGGGAGAAAGGAGTGGGAGTGGTGGTGGTGCTGGCCCACCATAGGCCATAGTTTGCCCATACTTGCTTTACCCAGGGATGTCAAACATGAGGCCTGTGGGCAAAATGCAGCCTGCAATTATCTTCCATCTGGCCTCTGACTGCACGTGGAGGTACCACACGTTCTCCCTAACAGAGAGAGAGAGAGAGGTCTTGCATACGCATTGCTCTGCAGTGCTGCAAGTGTCACAGATGTTGACATACCCAGCCCTCTGTGATGTGAGACCACAGTCTTTCCCTAACAGAGAGAAAGGGGTATCGTGGAATGCAGTTTCACATACACAGCACTCAGCATTATGGTCTATATGGCCCACTCAAAGTATGTTTACTGTATATATTCGTGTATAAGCTGACCTTTGGTTATAAAACCCAGAAACCTGGAAAAATGTGTGACCTGTGTATAAGCCTCCCTGTGTCCCTGACCCCCTCCCCTCCAGCCCTGCACCACTGGCTTTCATTGCTCATCAGCACCCCCCGCCCCACCAGCTTCTGCCACATCCCTGGCCCCCTTTTAAGCCTGCTGCCAGCTCCCTGTGCTGCCCCAGGCTCTTCCCTAACCTCTGCTATCCTGCTGCCAGCTTCCCCTGAGTCCCTGACCTTTTCCCTAACCCTCCACACCCTGCTGCCAGCTTCCTGTGCTGTCCCAAGTTGCCCCAATCCCCTTCCTACCCCCGCCACCGACAGTCCCCTGAGACAGGGCCCCCTTACCTGGCCATTCCAGTGGCCACGCCACACGCTGGGGCTCCCAGGCCTGAGCATGCTCAGGATGGGAGATTTCAAAACTCCCAGCTACCATATATACCTGTGCATAAGCAGAGTGACTGTTTCAAAGAGGATTTTAAGAAAGAAAATTCTAAGCTTACATGTGAGTATGTATGGTAAGCCAAATCTGGCCTTCCAGGGCAAATAAGTTTGACAGCCCTGCTTTAACCTCTGTGCCATTTGTCCAAGTAAATTCCAGGATGAGGTTCTCTCTTTCCTTGATTAGATATAGCAAGGTAAAGAAACCTATGCCTCATCTCTGCTAGTGCACCACAATGAGTTAGCCAGCTCAGGATGTGTCTTCACTGATGGAGACAAATTCTCTGCCGTCAGATTTCTTTTCTATTTTTTTTTATTCCGGATCGACTGAGCTATCATAAAGACATGAACAGCTGATGTCAAGTCATTTTGAGAAAACCACCGCCTCAAGTGACTTAGCGTTGCATCAAAAGGAATGCATTTCCCATTGGCACAGCACAATGAAGATGGCGCACTAAAAGGGAGCTATGAAGTTGATGGGAATAACACAAGTTCCCCTGTGTATCTGGCATAGCTCTCGTCAACTACTGCCCAATTTTGCTGGTAGTGTAGACCAGGCACCAGGATAAACACATACTTTTGAGGGGAAAGGGGTGTGTGTATGGTTTTATTTATTTATTTATTTATTTATTTTGCACTGAAGCCTTAACGGTGACACTTTTTTAGCTTGTGTTATTTATAGTGCTCTAACAAGTAGGCACTCAAGTTGTGGATTAGAACTGAGAACAAAAGACAGTCCCTGCCCCCAAAGAGCTGACAATCTAAGACGAGATGCAGATGGGCACAGAAAGACAGGGCAGTGCAAGGAAATTGAGACACTTTTGGTCACTGATAGGCAGTGGCCTCAGCACACTGGTAAACTGTTGATTTTTGGGTACACACCACAGCAAAGGAGAGCTTTGGGGAGGATTTAGATATTGATAATGAGGTATTTTTGCAGAAGTTTAGGAGGAGTTTCTCATGCATGTGGAGGTTGCGGGAGAAAGCATGAAGGTGGCTGTGTGAAAATTTAACAAGTGGTGATGGAGGCTGTCATAGTCACCATCTTGGTATGCTGAGGGAGAGAGGTGGCAGGGTGGGAGGATGCAGTTTGTGGAGGACCTGGGAAGTGAAGACAAGCAGCTTCTCTTTGCTGCAATAAAGAAGGGGAAGCCAGTGAGATGCAAAGAAGGAGTGAAAAAGTGAAAGTGAGGGGTTGGGAAAATGATCTTTTCAGCAGCTTTCCGAATGAATCTGAGGAAGGCACGGTGGAGAAGAGAAGCAAAGCATGTAGCTGTAAATGGTTTGTGACATGGGGAGAGCCTTGATGGGAATTTTAGTTGTGGGGAATCATGGAAAGGAAAGGCCATATTTTGGAGATGCTGTACAGAAGAAATCCCTGAGAGTTAAGCACAGTCTGGATGTGAGGCTGTAGAGCAGTGGTTCCCAACCAGTGTGCTGGAGCAACTGGTGTGCCACAGGCAGAGGTGTCGCTGGTGTTGGGCATGTGCCCCGGGTCCCAAGGCTGGTGCCCCAGATCTCTGGCCCAATTGGGCCGCGGATCTGGGGCCCAGCTGGCCGCCTGGCAGGCCCCACCCCTGGCCAGGGATTGGGCCAGGCGGAGGCCGCATCACCACGGGCAGCTAAGCCACGGCGGCGCCGGACCAGAAGCGGCCGCTGGGGGCCACACCCATGGCCGGCCAAGGCCTGGATCCCCAGCCAGGGATGGGGCCGCTATGGGCAGCCAGGTCCCTGATGCCCGGCTGGGGATGTGGCCACAGTGGCTGATGACGGCCAGGCCCCAGATCCCCAGCCGGGGTTGGGGCCCAGCCACTGGCAGCCGTGGCGGCCCCATCCCCGGCCAGGAATCTGGGGCCTGGCCGCCCGTGGCCCTGTCCCCAGCTGGGGATCCAGGGCCCGGAGGCCACTTCTGGCTCCTGTGGACCGCGGCCTAGCTGCTTGCTGTGGCGCGGACCCCCCTTGGCTCTATCTGTGGCCGGGGGCGTGGCCTTCCGGCTGGGGGCAGAGCCTGCCCACTGGGGGGGGGCTGTCCCCCAGGTCTCTCTGTCCCCCAATGCTGCCCCTGGCCACGGGAACACCTAAAGTGCGCCACGAGCATGCCCAAGAGCTGGAGTTAAAGTGCCCTCTCTGCTCAGCCCAGCCACCTGGGCTGTACAGGGCTGGGAAAAGGCAGGGGGTATAGTAAGGGGGAAGGCACCAGAACACAGTTCCAGGACCTCCTATTTTTAGGCAGGCAGCATTCTGACCCCCCTAAGAATAGAGGAAGGCACTAGAACAGGGAGTTCCAGGGGTCCCCCTAAAAATAGCAGGAGCAGCCCAAAGGCACCATTCAGGTGGCTCCACCTTAAACCTGGCTTCACTTTAAGCCCAGCCAGCAAAGAGCTGGGGGAGGCTGGAAGTATGTGAATCTCCCCCTGCAGGGCAGAGCAGCTTCATCAGCAGCCTGCAAACAGCCCAGGTGAGGGCTTTGGGGGGGGGGCGGCTGCTGGGGGTTGTGTGGGGTAGGGGTGTGTGGATGTGTGTGTGGGTGTGTGTGTAGCAGAGGTGGGTGGGAGTGGTTGTGTAGCAGAGGGTGTGTAGCTGGGGTTGTGGAGTGGCTGTTTGGTTGGGGTTTGTGTAGCTGGGGAATGGAGTGGCTGGGTGTGAGGGAGTGTAGCTGGGGGGCTGGAGGCCTAGTTCTGGCCCTTGCAGTGATGGGAGGGTCCATCACAGGCAGCAGAGGGCTGGGGGAGGGGAGGACAGGACCCACTGGGGTAGGAGGGAGCAGCAGTGGGGTGAGGATTTGCCCTGGGTGGCAGGGAGCCACTGTGGAAAAGGGGGAAGTGGGTGCTGTGCCATGCTCCCGTTCCCTACCTTCCCACTCCACAGGTTCCCCCTGCCCCCCCCAGCCACTCTTGTTCTCCCTTCCTCTCTTGCCACCCTTGTGCTGTTCCCCACATGGCTGCCCTTGTCCTCTTTTGCCACTCCTGCCACTCCAGATGACTCCTGACCTCCCCTGTTTTGCCACCCGTGCTCTACTACCCCACTCAGCAGCATTTCCGAAACACTGTGCTATGGTTCATGAATGTTCATACATAATTTAAGTTGATTTGAATATTCATAAGTTTTTAATTGTGGTGTGCCTCAAAATTTGAAGGTATCAAGGTATGCCACAGCAGAGAAAAGGTTGGGAACCACTGCTCTAGAGAGAGGTCTGAATCAACGATGGCAGCCAGATTATGGGCCTGAGTTCCAGGCGGGATTGTGGAGTTGTCCATAGTGACAGCTTAAAGAGGTAACAGAGGGTAGAGGTAGGAGGGCAGAGACAAGGTGCTCTGTTTTAGCCATGTTGAGCTAGAGCCAGGGAAATGCTCAAGGGGGGACAAGCAGGCCCCCACATAATTACAGGGGCACAGAACTCCTTTGAATAGGTAGGTTGCACAGAGATGACTAGCTAGCAGTGTGTTTGGTGCATATGGCCACAGTAAACCAGTACTACTGTGAACAAATCTCCAGCATTGGGAAACAGATGGTCAGTGGCATGTCTCAGTGTTATGATTGGTGGTAGGGGTGGCTTGGGGCAGGGCTTCGTGGGTCATGTGTGATGTGCATGCCTGACATTAGTGTCCCTACACTCAGGGGGCCCAGCAGGTACCACAAAGAGCAGCGAGGGCCTGAGTGTGTTGGTTGCCATTTCTGGTGCAGCAGCTGCAGCGCTAGCCACCGATAAGATGCTCTACTGGTCTTAGCATGCAGCTGCAGAAGTGCCAGGAGCCTGTGGCTGGTTACCTGGGATGTGTTGGTGGAGAGGGGAGGCTGCTGCTCAGCTGTGGAGGTCTCTGAAGTCCTGTTGGGGTGCAGGGACCAGGGGGTTTAATCATCATGGCACCACCTCTGGAGGGGGTTGGGCTGTGGAGGTGAGAAACAGAAACAACAAATCCCCATCCCACACACAACTATCCATATTTTTTCAGGTCGGTTGGCAAGTCCAGAGCAGGGACGGGGAGCCAGAGCCTCCCCCTTTGGCTTTGTTGCTGTTCCACTAGACCCAGTGAGACAGAGGAGCTGATCCCAGCCCAGCACCTGCAACAGCATCCTCAGCCTGAGTGTGACTGAGACAGACTATGCCTGCAACAGCTGAGTCTCCTGGCAGCCATGTGCCACTACAGGAGCATCCTAATGGACACTTCGAGAATGGAGAGGAGCCAGGTAAGGGGGCATTGCTGGTTGGGAAGTTGCTGGAGAGACACCAAGATGATAATGACAGCAGCAAATGCCCAACCTCCATCTGTGGCCAGGAGGGACTTGATCACTGCTGGGGTCTCAGAGGCACTGATCCCTGGCTCCCAGCTGCTGTGTGGTCCACACAGCAATGGCTGTGCTGGTCCCTTTGGGCTGGGTGTATCTGACTGCCTATGACAGCGCTGGCCCCTCTTGGTCTGGGTTTGTCTCCTCCCCTCTGCTGCATGTGACCAGGGTGAGACTCCGGGGGGGGGATCAGACACCCTTGGCCAGGTGGGCACAGCCAGTGCTCTGCAGAGGGAAGTGTGGGGATGGGGAGGGAGCAGCTTGAATTCCTGTTACCAGCACATCTGGGTCCTTCTCTCTTTCACCTGGAGCCCCCCAGGCCCTGTGACAGTGTGGCAGCGAGTGCCAGCAGAGGGCACTGGACTTGGGGGGGGGAGAGAGAGACTGTTTCCCCCAGCCCAACCTGCCTGGCATCCAGGCTCTTCTCCCAGAGCGTCTGAGGGCAGGAGCCGTGGACAGGATGCTGTGTGTTCTAGGGCAGCTCCAGCCCTGGGCTGCCAGTGAGACTTGTCCTTGCAGCCCTGGCTGACGGGTCTTTTCTCTTTCAGAGCCTCAGTGGGAGCACAGGGAAGGTTCCTGCAGGAAATGGATCACTGTCCTTGCATTACTGTTTTTATCTTTCTCCATCACTGTCATTATCCAAGCACGTGAGTTCTCAGCCGTCCCCGCCCCCATCCCCCATCGCTGTCTCTCCTGGTGTGTCCTGGCCCTGTGTTATACCAAATGAGAAACTGAGATCTTTTTAGGGGGAGAAGGCAATATGCCATGTTTATTACAAATAAAGAGAAAGTTGATAACTAACTTATCCCTATTGCCCACA
The DNA here is from genome assembly GCA_007922195.1 of Podocnemis expansa. Lineage (NCBI taxonomy): Eukaryota > Metazoa > Chordata > Testudines > Podocnemididae > Podocnemis > Podocnemis expansa. The sequence continues at coordinate 170,174 of ML682091.1, forward strand.
CACACTCATCCAGGCGCCCAAGCATACCATACAATGTTCTGCAGTCTGCGTTATTACCAGTCCTTATGGTGCTGCTGCTGGAGTCTGTGTTAGTGTCTGTTGCTGGGGTTCATGGCAGCTGCCTGGCCAGGGAAGCTGGACATGAGGAGGAGCAAGGTCTTCCATCAGGCACGCACCAAGGCTCCTTTCTTCCAGGTGGTATGCAGAACAGTTCCCCTCTTTTGCTTTGGGATTTCACCCAGTCTTTATAGCTTTGTCACGCCACTCTAGGTGCTCTGGGACAATTAGTCACCAGGCAGTTGTGGACATGACCCTCAGCTTGTTTTCTTGGGTGTCTGCTTCTGGGGTGGATCCTTCATTCCTTTTGTTTTTAGGGGAGTATCCACATTCTTCAGCAGTTAAGGTGGGCTTCTCAGTTCAGCTAGGCAAGCTAACAGCTTGAGACTGGTTCACACCTAGTTGATCAGAACAAGCTGGCAGCTTGGGGCTAGTTCACACACACATCCACCCTCCATCCACACCTTATAGCCTATTCAGTCTTACACAAGATTGGGTACATTGGTTACAAAATGGAGTTTCTACATTTACAATATGGAGTATGGAATGCTACAGGGATTGGAGAAAAGGTAGTGGTATAACCAGAGCTTAAAGATAAATAGGGACAAATTCACATAGCTGTACAGGCTGGAGCTGCTCCCCTGCAGCCAAGTGAACCCCAAAGGGCAGTTGCAACCAATCTAGGAGAAAATACTTATTTCCATCCACTAAAACTAAATGGAGATTGACAGTACTAATGTGACAAAGTTCTAAATGCTAAAACCATCAATGTGAAGCAATTAGAATGAAACAAAGATTGGCAGGGATAATATACAACTATTGGGGTACTATTGCAAATGGGAAGTAATTAATTAGAACTTAATAGAAATTGACTGAGGTAACATTACCAATAAGAAACATTGTTACAACCAGTCAAGACTATATGAAGATTGTTTCTTATTTTCTGTCAATCAGTGAAGGCTCATGGAGATCAAGGCAAAACTGGGGTGAAGCTACACATCAGTGAAAATTGTACAAGAGTGGATTAGAACCATAAACCAATAAACCCAATAAAGTTATGAGTGACCCCAATGTAATTATGAATGGACCCATAAGGCTGTAGATAAAAATCACTATCCTATCCTCACATCTGGAACAGAGGTTTCCAGGGTGATGTTCCTCCAAGAACCACTGCAGTAGACACCTCCATCAAGGGAGTTTGTTTTCTGTCTCCTGGGTTTTTATTAGACTTGCTTAAAATTTCCAGTGTGGTCTGTTGGGCATGGAGGCCATTGGCCTACTAGGAGCGTGTGCACTGGTAAGGTTTTAGCTTCCTGTCCTTTCATCCTTGGTCATCTTTAATTGTCATTGGGAGGGATCACCTTTCCACTGTGCATGAACAAGGGCAGTGGTGGCGTAGGAGAGAGAGACGCTTAAAAGCCAAATGCTGAGGCTGTGTCTACACTGTGCTAAAAGCCACACAGTACAACAGTGACTGGCCTCTGTCTGCTGACTTAGGCTCACAGAACTCAGGCTGAGGCTTAAAATTGCCATGTGGAAGAGATTAGAAGGACCATGTGGCCAGTGCCAATGTTGCCTGTGGACTCACAATGTTCCCTCTAAGACAGGGTTCTCAAACTCAAATCACCACAAGGGCCGCATGTGGATCAGCATGTTAGCCTGAGGGCTGCACCACTGAAACCTTTCCATACAATGTTATTGCAAATATGGGTAATGAGTGTGTCATTGCGGGCTGCAGGAAATAGCTTTAGGAGCCGACGGGCCATGTGTTTGAGACCCCTGCTCTAAGATGATGATGCAGCTGAGCAAGTTCTGGATGCAGCTGAGGAAGTTCCCTGCTGGTTCCCCGACTGCCACTGGGCCCCTTAGCTGCTGCCTGCCAGTTCCCGCAGTGCATCCAACAACTTGCTCGGCTGCATCATCAGCTTAGAGGGAACACTGCTCCTTCCCCACCCACTTCACGGAGTCCTGGTGCTTTCCCAGCTGACCTCCCCCCCCTTTGCCCCTCTCCCCACTCCAACCCTCTAAAGCCCCCCCTTTCCTCCCAGAGCCGTAACTAGGTCAGGGAGAAGGGGACAAAGCCCCAGGGAGGGAATTTTAGAGGGTGGAGAGGATGGGTCTGGCATCCCGCAGCAGCTGGGGATGGATCCGGATCTGTTCCTAGCTGCCACAGGGAACCAGATCTGTCCCCTGGGCCTCCTAAAATTCCACTGGCAGCAATCCAGATCCCCCACTTCCCCCCCATGGCTTGGTGGTGGCAGCAGAAGCTTCCCAGCTCACCTGGTGGCAGCTGGGGGAGGATCTGGATTCCCCCAGCCCACTGGTGGTGGCAGAAAACTTCTGTCACTGCTAGGCCTCCCAGATACCAAAGCCTGCAAAGGAGGACAGGGGATTACCAAAAGGAGGACATTGGAGCACACATGGAGAAAATGTAGTATTAATGTAATGTTCTTCTGTTTTTAGGGGGGCCTGGAATGCTTTCCCCTAAAAATAAGGCATTCCAGCATACTTTAACCCCTGTAAATAAAAAGCCAGACAAAACCATGTATTTTTAAAATGCCTGCTGGATGGAAGATGTGAAGGTAAAAAGGACATTCTCTTTTTGCCTGACATCTGGCAACCCTAGCCACTGCTGGCAGGCTGCAGGGATCCGGATCTGTCCCCAGCTGCTTGTGGAGGAGTTGGGAAGCTTCCGCTACGGGAGCCATCTGGATCCGCTCCCCTGTCCCCCCCCCCCCCCCCCGATCCCCGCATCATGTGACACCCTGGCCTGCAGTTCTCCTTACTAGAAAGCCAGGCTGGAGAGGCCATCCAGTAAGATAGGTGGCCACTGCATCTCATTACATCGGTGCTAGGGCTGCCACTCTTGTCTGCTCCATTGCAATGGTGAAACTGACAAGAGCATCTGGTTCCCACTCCTGGCTGGTGGGCACTGGAGAGATCTGAGTCAAAACTCTTTCATGCCAGGAAAGATCATCAAAGGAAACAACCCTGTGAGGCTGAGAGCAAGCTGGAGTGATTTCATAGAATCGTAGGGTTGGAAGGAACCTCATGAGGATATCTAGTCCAACCCCCTGCCAAAAAAGCAGGACCACTCTCACTAAATTATCCCAGCCAAGGTTTTGTCTAACCAAGCCTTAAGTATCTCCAAAGATGGAGATTCCACCACTTCCCTAGGTAGCCCATTCCAATGCTTCACCACTCGCCTAGTAAGAAAGTTTTCCCTAATATCCAACCTTGATCTCACCAGCTGCAACTTTGAAACCATCGCTCCTTGTTCTGTCCTCTATAACTACAGAGAACAGCTGAGCTCCCTCCTCCTTGGAGCATCCCTTCAAGTAGTTGAAGGTTGCTATCAAATCCCCCCTCAGTCTTCTCTTCTGCAGTCTAAGTAAGCCTAGTTCCTTCAGTCTCTCTTTGTAGGTTTCGTGCTCCAGCCCCTTGATCATTTTGGTTGCCCTCCACTGGACTCTTTTTCTAATTGTCCACGTTGTTTGTGTAGCGGGAGCCCAAAACTGGACACAGTATTCCAGATGTGGCCTCACCAGTGCTGAATAGAGGGGAATAATCGCATCCCTTGATCTTCTGGCAACACTTCTTCTGATACAGCCCAGTATGCCATTGGCCTTTTTGGCAGCAAGAGCACACTGCTGACTCATATTCAGCCTCCCATCCACCATGACCCCTAGGTCTTTTTCTACAGTGCTGCAACTTAGCCGATCACTCCCCAGGCTGTAGCAGTACATGGGGTTTTTCTATCCCAAGTGCAGGACTTTGCACTTCTCCTTGCTGAACCTCAGGAGATTTCTATTGGCCCACTGCTCCAATTTGTCAAGGTCTCCCTGGATACTATCCTTGCCCTCCAGTGTGTGTACCGTTCTCCCCAGCTTGGTGTCATCTGCTGACTCACTGAGTGTGCAATCAATCCCATCATCCAGATCATTAGTGAAAATGTTGAACAGAACAGGCCCCAGGACCGACCCCTGGGGCACATAGCTCATTACTGGTTGCCAACTAGACGTGGAGCCATTGATGCCTACTCGCTGAAACCGTTGATCTAGCCAGTTTCTATCCAGCTTACAGTCCACATATCCAACCCATACTTCCTTAACTTGCCGACAAGAATGCTGTGGGAAACCGTATCAAAAGCCTTGCTAAAGTTGAGGTATATCACATCAACAGCTCTTCCCACATCCACAAATCCAGTCATCTCATCATAGAAGGCAATGAGGTTGGTCAGGCACGATTTACCCTTGATGAATCTGTGCTGACTGTTCCTGATCACATGATTTTCCTCCAAATGTTTCAGGATGGATTCTTTGAGAAGCTGCTCTGTAATTTTTCCAGGGATTGAGGTGAGGCTGACTGGTCTGTAATTCCCTGGATCCTCCTTTTTGCCTTTCTTGAAGATAGGCACTATATTTGCTTTTTTCAGTCCTCTGACACTTCTCCTGTTTGCCATGAGTTTTCAAAGATAATGGCCAGCGGTACTGCTACCTCATCAGCCAACTCCCTCAGCACCCTCGGATGTAGTTCGTCTGGCCCCATGGACTTGTGCACATCCAGCTTCTTTAAGTGGTCTCTAATCTGACCTTCTGTCACACAGAACCTCTCTTCTCTCCAATCTGCCATACCCAGTGTATTGGCCCAGGACCTGGCCCTGCCTGTGACAACTGAAGTAAACAAAGCATTAAGTACTTCAGCTTTTTCCTCATCATCCATCATGAGGATACCTGTCCCGTTCAGGAAGGGACCTACAGCATCCCTGATCCTCTTCTTGTTATTGACATACTTGTAGAACCCCTTCCTATTATCCTTCACATCCCTTGCTAGCCACAACTCCAATTGTCCTTTGGCCTTCCTGATTTTATCACTGCAGTCCTGAGCAATATCTTTGTATGCCTCCTTAGTCATCTGTCCAAGCTTCCACTTCCTGTAAGCTTCCTTTGTATGCTTTAGCTCAGTGCAGAGTTCTCCGTTAAGCCACGCTTGGCACCTTTGTGTGGGGGAGACCAAACAATGTAGGCTATAGGATAGTTTAGCACACGCTTGTGCAATTTACGGTCCATGGGCGAGGCTCTGGCTCAGCAAGGGCTATAATCTGGCCTGTGAACTGTTTTGCCAGTGTCTGGGAGCTGGGACCAGGCTGGGGCCTTTTTAATTCTGCTGTGTGTATGCATATGCATGTGGCCCAGGGCAGGAGGCTTGGCCTGGGGGTTGGATCCAGCCCCTTTGAGTGAAGTGAGGTAGGTGGGTGTCTTGCAGGAGTGGGAGGGGAAAAGGATGAGTTGGGTACCAAGCCTGGGTTGGGAAGAAGGCATGAGATCAGAGTAGGGGTGCAGGCTGGGGTGGTGGTGCAGGGCTGGGGGAGAGGGGCATGAGGCTGTAGTCAGAGCTGGTGGGGTGGTGTGGGATCCTAGAAGCCATACAGGGCTGAGATTGGGGCTGGGGGCATTGCAGGACCAGTGTGGGGTGGGGTCAGGGAGGTGGTGTGATACTGGAAAGGGGCTGGCAGTAGGGTTACCAGATGTCCAGCAAAAGGAGGACATATTCTCCTTTTTACTCTGACATCCTTTATCCATCAAGCATTTGTAAAATATTTGATTTTTGTCCAGCTTTTTGCCAGATGGAAGCCTTCCAGCTGGGCATTCTAAAAATAGAAGCATGTGCCACACCTGGCACCAGTGTTTCTTCTAAGTTTTCGTAGGCTGTGTGTGCAAAAAATTTTTCGTGCAAATTTACGGAACCAGAATCCAAATTTGTGTGCACTCCAGTGAGTGTGGTCAAACTTGAGAGCAATGAAGCAAATGCATATGATGCAAATAATATCTAAATTTTATTTTGATATGGTGATGGAAATGATTTTATAAATTACAAACCCTTATTTGAAATATGCTACGTGAAACTGCCTTCTTAAGGTAGCATAAAAATATTAGCAAGATTGAATTCTTTTGTGCACACTTTATTTTGTTGTGTGTGTGGGTTTCACAACCTGTGTGCGCATGCACATGCGCACAGTTAGAGGGAACATAGCCTGGCACAGTCCCCTGACGGCTCAGATGGGGCTGTGGCAGGCGGTAGCAAGCCCAGCCACCCCTCTCCTCCTTTCTCGGTGCCTGAGGAGGCCCCACCCCTAACGGCCTTAGTGGCTCCTGCCCCCTCTCTTTCTTGCTGGGGCCACCGTCCTATGTAACCTCTGACCCCAGTGCGGCTATGATTCCCTGCAGTGGGCCCTTTCCTGACCCTGCCCCACCAGTTAAAAGAGGCCTCGGCTGGGAGGGTGTGGGCCTTAGGCACTGTTCCCTCTAAGCTATGCACATGTGCATGCTCACACAGGTCATGAAACCAATGCACACAACGCAATAAGGTGCACACAATAAATTCAACAGCGCTAACATTATAACACAATTTTTTGCTCTCACAAAGGAATTTTTCATGCACACAGCCTATGAAAAATTAGAGGGAACTTTGGCCTTGGAGACGGGCAATAATTGGGGTGGTGGTGTGGGGCAGGCATGGGGGGGCAGTGGTTGGGGTGGGTGAAGGGGGCCCAGATGTGTATTTATCCTTGTTATTGTACTTCTCTGTCCAAGCTTTGAGATCTGGCAACCCTAGCTGGGGAGTCGCATGAGGCTGGCCAAGGTGCCGGAGGCGGTGGTGCAGGCCAGCAGTGGAGTGGGGGTGGGGGGTTGGTGTAAGGTGGTAGTGGTGGTGCAGGTTGGGGAAGGGGATTAGGGGTATGACTTGGGCCGAGGGGTGGTGTAGGGCCTAGATCAACTCTGGGGTGAGGTTGCATGAGGCTGAGATCGGGCCTGGGGGTGATAGCTTGAAACAGGTGATAGCACAGAGCTGAGATTGGGGGCAGCACAGGGCTGGGATTGGGACAAGTAAGGGTGATGGCATGGGGCAGGGATGAGAGCAGGGGCTAGCTCAGGGCTCGGGGCCTGGCATCAGTGCACAAGGGGAAGGGTTTAGGGAGCTAACCCAGTGCAGGACTGGGGGCATCGGGAGCTGTGAAGTTGGGGGGGGAAAGAAAGCAGTGGGTCCCACCTGCTGCTGCCGCTGCTCCCTTGCCCACCTGCCCCAATCTTGCTACCATCCCTCCCTACCTACCACTGTGCCCCTTCTACCACACCATCCCATCCTGCCAGGCTCCCCTATTATCCAACCCCTGTCATCTTACCATCCCTGCCCTGTCTCTGTTCCCTGTGCTCTGCCTGGCCACCCCTGTCCTGCTTATGTTCCCCACTCTCCCTTGTTGCCCCTGCCTTATCCAAAAATTGGTCACTGGCCCCCTGAGTGAGGAAAGATTTGAAATGTGGCCCCTCACCCCTGGTTTAGCAGTTCTTACCATCATGACACTACTAAACCTGCCTCTGCTTTAGTCATCCATTGCAGTGGTCTCTTAAATCCCTCCATGGCGTTAGTTATGGTGAGACCTCTGCAGATGTCCATTGGCACTGTAGTGTTTGAATGGCTGGTGTGATTGTTTCCACTCTGTTTTGAGGAAGATATAGAAGTGATTCACTTCTTACTACAGCCAAGGTTCCTGGCGGTTCAGCTTATTGCTAGAGCTCTGGTGCCACTTTGTGGTCAGATCACATCCCTGGGTGAAAGCTACTTCGCTTCCTTCTTAGGGCATGTCTACACCAGTGGTTTCCAACCTTTTCTTTGCTGTGGCACACCTTGATACCGCTAATTATTTTGAGGCACACCACCATTAATTTGAATATACATGTGTTAAATCATGAATAGTCATGCCACAGCACACTGGTAAGGAAATGCTGCTATATGTGGGGTGCTAGGGATAGCAGAGCAGCAGTGGCAAGAGTGGAGGGGGAGGTCAGGGGTGGCTGGAGAGATTGTGGGGCACAGAATAGAGCAAAGTGGCAAAGGAGGGCAAGGGTGGCCACATGGAGAGCGGGCAAAAGAGGAGAGAAGGGATGTCAGGGGTGGCTATGTGGATTGGCGGGGGGGAACCTGATGAGCAGGAGAGCAAGGCAGGGGAGTGTGGTGCGATGCCGCTTTCTCTCCAACAGCTCCACTGGCTGCAGCAGCCACTTCCTCCTGACATGCCGTGTTGCCAGTAGCTCTGCCACTCTGGGTGCTCCCTCCTCACCACAGTTTCCTGCTGCCAAAGTGACTCCCTCTCCCTCTGTTGGCTCCCTGCTGCCAGCAGCAGACCCTCCCCTATGGTGACCCCTGCCCCCTGCTTCCTACTACTCCTGAAGCCCCTCACCAGCCTCACTGGGGCCCCTGCCAGGCCCTCAAAGCCTCACCAGTGGCAGTGGCTACCCTGGTCCCTGGCCATAGCCAGACATCAGTGGGGGTGGCAGCACCAGGTCTGTAGCTGGGGCCAGATACCGCTGGCTCCAGGTTCCTCGCCAGGGCATGCTTCCCCAGCAGCAATGTCCTCAGGTTTCAGGGATGCCGTTTTGAGGATATCCATGCTGACGGCTGGGAAAATATTAACTCTGCCCACCATGCTGGGTATGGCTAGTAGTCACGTAGAACTGAATGGTGTGAGCAGTGCTCAAAGAAGAAGGATGGGTTACTCACCTGTAACCGTCCGTCAAGACGGGCTGCTTGCGTACATTCAGGCCCCTCCCACTGTCCCTGCTACTCAGAGTTAGTGATAAGAAGGGACTGAGGGGGATCAGGATCGGGGCCATCTGTATATAGCCATGGGAGCAGCCAGAGGGGGTGTTGGCCGCTGACCCCTCTCTGACAGACTAGGGCAAAAAGTTTCCAGCCAATCGTGCTTTGTGGCATGTAGAGACCTAGAACTGAATGTATGCAAGCAGCCCATCTTGAAGAAGGATGGTTACAGGTGAGTAACCTACCTTTCTTAGCACTGATTTAGGGAAACCTTGCATCTCACAATGGATACAGTGGAGGATCTGGCTGACAATATTACTGAAGTTTTGGTACCATCTAAGACAAGAATTGGCAACTGTTCCTGCCCCCCCCATGCCAGCTCTCCTCCCTGACTCCCTCCCAGTGTCAGCAGCCCCTTCTGCAGACAAAAACAACTGCTGTCTGCAAATTCAGTGGTGACTTGCAACAAACAGCCATTTTGTTCCCTCTCCCCGCAGGTGGGTTAGTGTTTCTTCAAGCCAGACATTAATGCTGTAAAGAATAACTGCTGTTCAAGGAGATTATTGGGTACTAGTAAGGGGTTAGAAGGGCACTTGATTCTTTTCCCCTCAGAATGGCTTTGGGGGGGGATGAGGCCAGTATGTGAAAGTTCCAGACTTGTTGTTTTGCCCCCCATCATTTTGATGTTTCAGGTTTGCCAAGATAAATAAAAGTAAACATGTTTACATGTCAGTAATTGTCTATGTCGCAGTAACCCCTCAAAGGCCCAGCTAAGGGCAGGGCTCCATTCTGTGGCATGGTGACCGGACACGTACACTGGGGTCTTGTCTGCACACAGTTCTTACACTGTAGAATTATTAGTTTAGAAAGGGATGTAGTGAAAGAAGTGCCCCCATGTGCCTTATTGTGGAGACACATACTAATAAACATTAGCTGATATCAATATAGTTTATTCCCCCTAAATCCCCAAGAGGCTACATTTTATTACAGCAATTGACTTCTCCCTATGAGGAGATAGAGCAGCTGAGGCAGTGGATTGTTTGCTTCTCCTCTACAACCCAGTAAGTGAAAAACTTGATTAGTGATGGTTGACCTAATTCTGGGGTCTCATTCAAATAGCCTTGAGGGCTGCCTGAGGACTAGTACCTTAGCTTGAGGGCTGCACCACTGACATCTTTTTATACAATGGTACAAAGTATAGTCAAAATGAAGAGTAACATGCATATGCCAAGAGGAAGTAAGAATTACTTCTGCTCAGGATGGAGGTATCAGGAAGACAGAGTGAGTAAACACACTTTAAAATTTGCATTATCAATTATTTGAGAAATTCTATGGGTCATTGCAGGCTGCAGGAAATAACATTAGGGGCCCACATGTAGCCTGTGTGCTACAAGTTTGAGACCCCTCATCTAATTAGTGTTGGCTGTTGGGAGGTGAGAGCGCTGATCATGGATGGTTGTTAGGAGGATGGATTTCAAAGAACTTCAGAGGTGGTGCTCAGAGGGATGGGGTCTGTCTTCTGCTTTACCATGATCCTGTATCTACCCATTGAAATTGCTTCTCTATTTTCTTATTCCCAATCCTGCAGCACTGGCACCTACTCTCTCCCAGACCCTTCCTCTCCAAGAAAGATCCCTCAACATGACTGCTGAAGAGGGTGAGTAAAAGAGAATCTGCTGGAAAGGGGATTGAGAGTTTCTGGTATGTTCAGCTACACCAGAGCCCTGGGTGGAGTCTTGGCTTGGATCCACAAAAGGACAGAGGTGTTGTGATTCTTAGCATTAGAATGGTCAAAACCAGTGGTTCCCAATAAGGGGTCTATGAACCCCCAGGGGTTGGCAGGCCTCTTCTAGGGGGGTCTGTAGTGCTGCTTCTCCCCCGGGCCAGAACCTAACTGTGACTCCAATGCTCTTGCAGGGGGTGGGGGCTGTAGAGGGCTGGCTGCTGCTGCTGCTCACCGGCAGCAGCACGGCTTCCCTCTACTGCAGGGGCTAGCGGGGGGCCACGGCTGCAGCGGCCCCTGTTCTCTGGCAGGGGAATGGGGCTGAAGTGGCTTCGAGATAGGGACAACAAGCCATCGCCATGTGCTGCTCCCTCCGTGGCCCCATTCTCCTGCCGGGAGTAGGGACTGCCACAGCTAGGGTGATGCTGGAAGCTTGGCAATTCAACCTGGAGGACAACACACCTGCAGACTGAGGAGTATGTAGCAGCCTTTGTCTCTGCACTGTATAACCCCAAGCCTCTAGGGATATATCCTGAGAAGGATTTTCTGGTGCCAAGGGCACACATGCTCTTGGAAATCCTTCCCCTGTCTACCTTTCTGATGGTCCTACTGGAATCCCTGGCTGAGTTCCAGCTACCAGTTTTATAGGGTAACAGCCTGTGACGTTGCCTTCCAGGAATTTGGTTAGGTGTGCCACTGTGGTGCCCCAATCTCCACTCCTGAGCCCTGATTCACTGCTCTGTGTCAGGTGATCACTCACTCCTGAGTCACCCACACTGGGCACTTGTGTGTAATTGGTCTCTGGCAATGGATATGCACTTCATAGCAGTGATTTCCAAATTTAGTATTGGGATCCAGGACTGTGGCGCAGACTGTCAGACAGTAGGTCACGGCCAACGTTCCCTTTAACTTTTCATAGGCTGTGTGCACAAAAAATTTTTCTGCAAATTTTTGGAGCCAGAGTCCAGATGTGTGTATGCTCCAGTAGGTGTGGTCAGCCTTGTGAGTGCAATGAAGTAAGTGTGTATGATTTAAATCATATCTAAATTTTATTTTGATCTGGTGATGGGAATGATTTTATAAATTACAAAACCTTTTTTGAAACATGTTACTTGAATTCGCCTTCTTAAAGTAGCATAAAAATATCAGCACTGTTGAATTTTTTTGTGCACGCTTTATTTTCTTGTGTGTGTGTTTCACAAACTGCGTGTGCGCGCACACGGACAGCTTATAGGGAACATAGGTCACAGCACCCCCAGCTGCTGCCGCAACAAGAGTAGAATGAAATGCTCAAAGATGTAACTGTTGGGTCACAGGCAAAAATTATGTTTTTCAACTGGGTCTCAGGGGAAAAAAAGTTTGAAAACTACTGCTTTATAGCCACTCAGGGGACAGTCCTTCAGCCAGCACCCCCAGTCCCCAGATACCACACCAGGAACTTCTGTCTCACAGGAATCCCCAGTCACTGCAGACTCACACTTCTGTATTCATTTATTAATGAAATGAGAACACCCACCTCTGCTCATTCACACACTCTAAAGTTCACACAGCTTTAGATAGAACAAACACTATTTATTGATTAGAACATGATTTTAAGCAAGTATAAAGCAAATCAATGCACAATCATTTAATAAAGGAGTCAGGAGTTATCATAAGCAAATAAGATATAAAATGCATTCTACTTAACATTACTCTTTAGTCTCTTCTCCAGCTTATTTTCATCATTCTTACCCCAAGACTCATTGCTGGTGGTTCTCAGCCGGTCTTTGCCCCCGTGGCCATGTGCCTAGGTTCAGTCTCTTGGAGTTCTTCTTTGAGCACTGCTTGCATCATTCAGTTTTAGGTGTGTCTGTGCCACAGCACATGATTGGTTGGAAACTTTTAGCCCTAGCCTGTCACAGCTGGGTCGGCAGCCACCGCCCCCTTTAGCCACTCCCGTGGCTGTATATTCGGCCCTGATCCTGATCCTCCTTACTTCCTTTTTCTGCCGTTAGTGACGGTTTTGGAACAGCCCGCTCCTTGCGATCACACAAGTGCCTGTTGATTCACCTTGCATGAGCTGCCTGTTAAATTTAGAAGATCTGTTTTGTGAACATTGTTCCACCGAGAACCGGTGCTCTCACTGATCGTATGAGTTCAGAGCCAGGAGACTACTCCCAACAGCCACTTACAATGCCAGGTTCTTCTTCGAGCAGTGTCGCTGACTGCTCCAGTGTAGGTGTCTTCGGTGCTATGCACTACAGATCAGAAACCTCTTTACATCAGTACCTTGAGGGGATAGGGCCCGTGCAGCAAGGAGTGTGCAGTAACCTCCAATGTTCCCCCAAAGAGCCTGAGTCAGCTGAGCAACTCGTGTCGCTTGCTGTGCGGCACTCCCCCCTGAGAGCCTGATCCCCTGGTAGCCCCCCAGCTGGCCGGATCTGTCCCCGCAGTCTTACCCAGCCCCTGGAGCAGCATAGCTGACCCACAGCTCCTGGGGCTGGAGAAGCACCAACAGAGCATGCTGAGACATTCTGAGCATGCTCCGTTTAGATCATCAATGGTCCCCTTCTGTCCCCCTCCGCCGCCCCCCAGCCCCCAACTATCTGGAAGTGGTCTTACACTCCTGTGACCCTGCCTAAGGGGGAAATTAAAGCACATACCCCACTTGTATGTCTAAAGGGGGACACACTCCCTCCTTCCTCACACCAAAGGCACATTGACACGTAGTGACCGGTGTGAAGAAATAGCCTCATTGATCCCTCAGGGGAGACGCTGGAATGCTGCTTGGTCCACTTTGGTGTCCTAACCTTACCCAAGTGTAAGTTATTTGCTTAGTTCCTGGGTCTCATCCCCTTGCGACCAATATTCCCTCTAAGCTGCACAGCGATGCAGCCCCCAGCACTGCCTGGCACAGGGATCGCTGCCAGTTACCCACAGCCAGCAGCTGCAGTCCCTGCCAGGAAAGCGACTCTAAGCTGGGAGTTTTTAAAACTCCTGCTCAGAGTAAGCTCTCAATGAGCCTGTGCAGACTCTCTGTGCAGGCCCAGTGAGACCTCCTCCGGCCAGAGGAGCGGCCAGGGGCCAGGCTGCACCGCTCCCACGGCCAGGTAAGGGGTCCCTAACTGCCCCCCGCCATTCCAACTCCAGGGGGAGAGGCGAACAGGGGCCGGAGACTGCTCCCCCTGCCTGTCCGCCCGCCCGCCCAGCCTGATCACAGTGGGGTGGAGCAGCCAGCCCAGCCTACCCCCAGCTGGCCGCGCCTCCCTGGGGGGGACAGAAGGGACCAGCGCTGTGCTCCTGCATACAGGGTTGGGGCCCTGGAGTGGCCCGCTCCCAAAGAGTTTGGGCTGCTTTGTCCCTGACCCCCCCCGGGCATGGATCAGGCCCATTCAGGCTGGAGGGGCGGGGATGAAGCAGCCCAAACTCTTTGGGAGTGGGCCACTAAAGGGCCCCGATCCCATATGCCGGAGCTCAGTGCCAGCCCCCACCACTCCCCACCCCCAGGGAGGCGCGGCCAGCAGTGGGTAGGCTGGGCTGGCTGCTCCGCTCCCTCTGCCAGGAGGCCAGGCAGGCACCGGAGCTTGAGCAGGGGGGGCAGAATCGGGCCCATGCGGGGAGAGGGCCAGGCAGTGAGCAACATATGTTGCTCAGCTGCGCTGGGCCCTTAGAGGGAACAGTGCTTGCAACCCTCTGGTGTTCCACAGCTTTAATCCCAAAAGGCCACCAGGGATCTTGCATCCCCTGCACACTAACTGGAGAAGTCAGGAGGGACTCTTACTTGCACAGCACTTCATCCCCCTTTGCTCTATTTATCTGTTCTTGCTCATATTGCAAGAGGAGCCTTGGGAAACAAGAGGAGTCAGCTTCTGAATAGCTAATGACCAATATGCTTCTTCATTTCCTATTTCTTGATTACCCTAGGTCTTAATTCCAGTGCCTAGGGGTTCCCTTGTATTCTCCCAGTGGAGGTTTTTTCTGAGCTTCCTACTGCGGGGAGGTTCTGAAACAAAGAACCCCCTTTTTATTTCAGTACTTACACATAGGCTGCCCACTCAGCTTCTTACTTTCACTCGCTAATTCAGGGAGGGGCACCCAGCAGGCTACTACCCTTGGAACAGTTCTTCCTCCCCGGGAGGAGTCAACACCGGGTCCAGTTTGATAGAATATAAATAAAGTTATAAGAGGTCACAGACCTCTCATCAGTGACTTGGTGTGTCTGTATTACGGCTTTTTCCAACCTGCTGAAGGGACCCAAAGGCCATACTTGCCTCTAGGTCCCATGTTGCCTTCTTATTAACTCCCCTTCTGCTTGGTTTCACTATTACCCATTAGGGGGACTCCCTCAGCAGTTGGGACTACTCAGCTAGCGCAAGTCTGCCCCTCAGTACTACTGTCCCCTCTAAGCTGTGTGCGTGTGTGCGCACACACAGATCATGAAACCTGTGCACACAACAAAATTCAACAGTGCTAATATTGGTGCACACAAAGAAATGTTTTTGTGCACAAAAAGAAATTGTTTGTGTGCACAGACTACGAGTAATTAAAGGGAACATACATCAGTACCGTCCTGGCTGTGCTTTCAGCATTTGACCTGCCAAACCAACGTGGGCACTCACAAGTTGCAGTGTCAAAACCTCACTAGTGCAGAAAGGGTGGGTTTCAGTCTCACCTTTATCTCTGGGGATGTGAGAGCCAGTAGTCTCACAGTGGCTAATCCAAGTCTGGAACTTCCTTTCTTTTCTTGATTGTTTTAGCCACAGTCAAAATAGAAGACATCCAAATCGATTAGGACGGCCCACTATTTATGCTTTGCCTTCAAGGCAGGGTGACACACACCTTCCCACTGGTTCCCTCGTACCGTGTTCTCTTGGAACAAATCAAGGGTTACAGTGCATCACCTCTAGGTAGGCTGAAAAGCCTCCCCTTCTTTAAGGCACCCTTCCATCCCTTGGGTTCACCTTTATGGGGGTAACTGTGCTGAAGGGGGGAAACCCCAACTCCCCCCACCATCCCCAGTATGGCTAGTAGTTACTTAATGCTGAATGACGTGAGCAGTGCTTGAAGAAGAACAGTTACTGGTAAATAACCTACTGGTATTTTCCAGGTGGCCCTCCTCTGGCAAAAAAATCTTCTCCTTCCAAGTGTGTCTTTGTTTCCAATCCCCTCTCAGCCCCTCCTCTTCCTGGGCTGAGGTGGTGTGTGGTTTTTTGTTTTTGTTTTTGTTTTCCTCTTTGGGGAATTCAGTTTGCATTCTCTTTGTCATGCACCTCTGCACCTGCATGGTGAGACATGGCCATGAGTCATGTAAAATACCTGGGAATATGTTTCATATCTGTACACATACATGGTGCTGCAGGAAACCTGATACCATAACAATAATGTAGGGTATGTTATGTGTATTCATAAAGGAACACCTTGCATGGCATAATTTGCATCCAACCAGACAATTATATTGAAAAGGTGAATGGTGGGTTACTCATCTGTAACCATCCTTCTTCGAGATGGGCTGCTCGAATACATTCAGTAACAGGTGTTGTGACCCAGGCCTCCTGGGATAACCACCTGAATATGCAAAGATCAGGGCAAGCTGCAAAAAGGAGAGCAGATTCTCCCAGCACTAGTGGATTACCTGGAGATAAACTCCCCCAACCAGTCACAAACAATGCTTCTGATCCCCCACAATGGACATCAAGAAGCCACCATATAGTATAGCCAGCTCCCTTTACTGCATTCCAGTCGCTGGTCCCCAGTACAGCCACTAGGTCTGTTAAAGAAATAGGTTCTTCTGACCCCAAGGGGTCAGCCACATTACACAGAATGAGATAGGCTTGAATCTTACCCAAAATAACACACTGCCAGCCAATCCTTTGGTAACTACAACTAAAGGTTTAATATAAAAAGAAAAGAAACAAAATGAGAGATGTTATAGGGTCAAAGTGAATCACATACATACAAATGATTTAGAGTCCAAAGAAGATAAGTCCTTGTTTCACAGCTTCAGTTGTTAGTAATCCAGTTTATAGGAACAGAGACCAAATAATCCAGGTGTAGAGTTTATTCTAATTCTCCCCCAATGTAAACTGTCTGTTAATGGCGCTAATGCAGTTAATTACCTGGGGTGCCCAGGAGGTGAAGGTTTTCCTCAAAGGACAATATGTATTGTGATGCTCCACTTAAGAAAGTACCTGGGAACTGTCATCAAAGTCCATGTGAAGAATTGACCTGCAAATGCCCACCTTGCTAGCTGCAACTATAAAAGAACATTAGGAACCAAATTCCTTGGTCTCACATCTGTCCAAGCTTCTCAGGGAAAATTTGGGCCACAGGATTGAGATCCCAGCCAACACTGGCCTGGAAACTGCCCTCCTAATTCTCATGGGGGAGAATTAGAACAAACTCTACACTTGGATTATTTGGTCTCTATTCCTATAAACTGGATTACTAACAACTGAAGCTGTGAAACAAGGACTTATCTTCTTTGGACTCTAAATCATTTGTATGTATGTGATTCACTTTGACCCTATAACATCTCTCATTTTGTTTCTCTCCTTTTAAATTAAACCTTTAGTTATAGTTACCAAAGGATTGGCTGGCAGTGTGTTATTTTGGGTAAGATTCAAGCCTATCTCGTTCTGTGTAATGTGGCTGACCCCTTGGGGTCAGAAGAACCTATTTCTTTAACAGACCTAGTGGCTGTACTGGGGACCAGCGACTGGAATGCAGTAAAGGGAGCTGGCTATACTATATGGTGGCTTCTTGATGTCCATTGTGGGGGATCGGAAGCATTGTTTGCGACTGGTTGGGGGAGTTTATCTCCAGGTAATTCACTAGTGCTGGGAGAGTCTGCTCTCCTTTTTGCAGCTTGCCCTGATCTTTGCGTATTCAGGTGGTTATCCCAGGAGGCCTGGGTCACAGGTGTCTACATACCACAGCACATGATCGGTCAGATGCTTTTTGCCCTAGCCTGTCAGAGCAGGGTTGGTGGCCAATGCCCCCTCTGGCAGCTCCTGTGGATATATATATCCAGGTGATGGGCTAGTGTAGTGGTTAAGAGTGCAGTAGTGGTTAAGAGCGATGCCCTTTGATGTGGGAGACTGGGGTTCAAATCCCAGTGGGTACCTAGCTACCTTCCCAGTAGGGGTCCTTGGGCAAAAGGCCCCCTAATGCCTCTCTTGCCTACCTTGAATATGAGAGTGACACGAACTAGGAGAGTCATGTTGGCTCGGATGTCACCCGGATTAACAAGGTCTGTGCCAGATGTTGGGGAACCAGGACAATCTGACGATAAGTGGGCTACTGGAACAAACCATACATGGATGAGACAAGAGAACCTGGAATTGAGGGAATGCTACTACAACAGTAGACCTAATGAGAGGGGATATATGAAATGTATGAGGGAACTATGGAAGGACAAAAGACCTACATCTACACTAACTGAGAAACAGCTAGTTACCCAACGCTTCAACCTATAGTAAAGAGGAAGCTGCTCTCACAACTTCAGATAGACCAACTCCACATTACATCCCGCACTCAAGAAGAAGACCCGGAAGAACAACTAGATGTGCAGCCAACACCTGAAGCTGGAACTTCACTGCCACCGCCTCCATTACAGAGCACAGCAGCTGATATGAGGCATAAGATCATGGATAAACTAGCTACAGTCAACCCTTGAGACTGATTACCAAGGCTTGTTGGAGAAGTACCATCAGATAGTATGCTAGAAGATGCCAATAGAGCCCTAATGACAATTCCTATTACCACCATAACTCAAACCAATGAACTGGTATACGCTACAGCCTCTGTAATCCTGGAGATGCTTGGCTACACGATCAAAAAGAACAGCAGTACATTACCCCCCAACCCCCACCCCCCGGAAAATGAGGTTGGAGGATAAGATCAAGGCAACTTGGAGAGAAGTTAGTCAGCTGGTGAAACTACAGAAGGGTGTAAAGATTAAGGATAAGACTCGGCTACTGAAAAAATACTAGGGCCTGACTCTATCTGAAGCCCTAGAGACTGCTAAACAAAGGCTCACAGCACTGGCTACCAGGCTAAGGAGATACACTAGAGAAGCAGAGGCCAAAAAGATAAATGCCCTGTTCTCCAAAGAACCATCCAAGGTGTACTCCCAACTGCAGTGCAACAACACAATAACAGCAGAGCCACCAACAGCAGAAACTGAACAGTACTGGAAGACCATATGGGAGAAAGAGAAGACTCAACACCAGTGCAAAGTGGCTGCAGGACCTGAGAGCAGACCACAGCAATCTCCCAGAACAGGAACCAGTCACCATCACAGTAGCAGACATCCAACAGCAGGTCAAGAACATGAAGAGCTGGACAGCACCTGGACTGGACATGATCCACACCTACTGACTAAAGAAACTAACAGCAGTGCATGAACGCCTAGCAGCACAGATGAACCAGCTGCTAGCAGCAGGCTCCCACCCAGACTGGCTAACACAAGGAAGGACAGTGCTGATCATGAAAGACCCCCACAAGGGAACAGTACCATCCAACTACCAGCCAATAACCTGCCTCCCCACAACATGGAAAGTCCTATCAGGCATCATAGCCACCAGGCTACAGGACCATATGGGCCAGTACATGAGCACAGAAGGGCATTGGGAACAACACCAGAGGCTCAAAACACCAGTTGCTCATAGATAGAGCAGTTGCCCAAGACTCAAGGTCTAGACAGACCAGTCTGAGCATAGCCTGGATTGACTACAGGAAAGCCTACGACTCAATGCCGCACACATGGATCTGTGAATGTCTGGCGCTATACAAAGTCAACAGGACACTAAGGACCTTCCTCAAGAACTCAATGGGACTGTGGAAGACAACACTGGAAGTAAACTCAAGACAGCTTGCACAAGTGGCCATCAAGTGCGGCATATACCAAGGTGATGCGCTGTCCCCGCTGCTGTTCTGCATTGGCTTGAACCCCCTCAGCCAGATAATCACAAGGACTGGATATGGATACAAGTTCAAGAGTGGAACTACCATTAGCCACCTCCTCTACATGGATGATATCAAGCTGTATGCTAGGAATGAACGAGACATCGACTCGCTAATCCACCTGACACGGATCTACAGTGAGGATATTGGGATGTCATTCGGACTGGAGAAGTGTGGCCGTATGGTAGTAAAGAGAGGGAAGGTAGTCAAGACTGAGGGGGTGGAACTGCCAGCAGGCCACATAGCAGACATACAGACCAGCTACAAGTACCTTGGCATCCCACAGTCACATGGGAACCACGATGAGGAGGCAAGGAAGACAGCAACATCCAAGTACCACCAAAGGATAAGACAGGTCCTGAAGAGCCAGCTCAATGGGAAGATCAAGATCCACGCCATCAACAGATACCCTGCCGGTATAGTGAGCTGGCCAAAGGAGGACATGGAGGCTGCCGATGTGAAGACCCGGAAGTTCCTCACAATGTACAGAGGTTTCCACCCCAAATCCAACACCCAGAGACTGTACACCAGCCGGAAAGAAGGTGAGTGTCAAAGCCACTGTCCTGGACGAAACCCGGAGCATCCAGGAGTACATCAGTAAGATGGCACCCAAAGATGAGCTGCTGAGAGAATGCCTGAGGCAGCAGCAGACATGGGAGGAAGATCGAGCAGAAGTGCCGTGGCAAGACAAGACCCTGCATGGGATGTACCATCGACAGATAGCTGAGGTGGCTGAACTTTGGGAAATCCTACCAGTGGCTGGAAAGGGCTGGACTAAAAGACGGCACTGAGGCACTGATCATAGCAGCACAAGAACAGGCACTGAGCACCAGATCCATTGAAGCAGGGGTCTACCACACTAGACAGGACCCAAGGTGCGGACTGTGTAGAGAGGCCTCAGAGACAGTCCAACACATAGTGGCAGGATGTAAGATGCAGGCAGGAACAGCATACACTGAACTGCACAACCAAGTAGCTGGCATTGTGTACAGGAACATCTGCACAGTGTATGGGCTAGACCCTCCCAAGACCAGATGGGAGATTCCACAGAAGGTCGCGGAGAGTAACAGGGTTAAGATTCTGTGGGACTTCCAGACCCAGATGGACAGGCAGGTACTGGCCAATCAACCAGACATCGTGGTAATAGACGAGGACCAGAAGACAGCGGTGGTGATAGATGTAGCAGTGCCAAGTGACAGCAACATCAGGAAGAAGGAGTATGAGAAGCTGGAGAAGTACCAGGGCCTGAAAGAGGAACTAGAACGGATGTGGAAAGTAAAGGCCAAAGTGGTCCCAGTCGTGGTAGGAGCACTCGGGGCTATGACTCCTAAGCTGGGAGAGTGGCTCCAACAGATCCCAGGAACAACATCAGAGCTCTCTGTCCAGAAGAGTGCAGTGCTAGGAACAGCTAAGATCCTGCGCGGAACCCTCAGACTCCCAGGCCTCTGGTAGAGGACCCGAGGTTGAGGATGACACATACCACCCATAGGGGTGAGAGAGGAATTTTTTAATTTTTTTTTATTTATATATATATATATATATATATATATGGCCCTGACCCTTACCCTTACCCTCCTCAGTCCCTTCTTTTTGCTAACTTTTCTTTTGCTAGTAGTGGGGATGGAGGGAGGGACCTGAATGCATGCAAGCAGTCCATATCGAAGAAGGATGGTTACCAGTAAGTAACCTACCGTTCTTTGAGTGCTGCTTGGATACATTCAGTAATAGGTGACAGCTAGCTGTACTGTGGAGGGCAGACAGAGTTGGTTTTTCTCTCACCTTCAGCTTGGTTACCCCCACAATTGCCCAGCCAACATGTGAAAAGATGGTGGAATAATAGGCATCTTGGCCTATCTGAGGAAAAGGAGGCCTGTTTCCCTCAAGTATCCCTCGGCTCCATCATACAAGGGCAGAGGGAGGCTGTATGTTACCTTACCACATAGGTGGGAAGTAGAAGTGAAATATCTCAGATACCTTGGGTAGAAGCAATCAAGGGAGAGGTTTGGAAGGGTTGATACTACTTTCCCTTCCCCCAGTGAGATGGACAATTGTGTACCTTTAGGATGCAGGAGGAAAATGCACATATCTTTCACACTCAGGTGAAGAAAGCCCTGGGGTGAAAAACAACAGGTTTTGGGTCCACTGGGTGATTACTGAAAGGAAGCCGGGGACCCCACTGCACAGACCTTTGTGGGCTAGTAGGTGGGAGGAAGAAAACTTCCACCTGGTAAGGGGTTCTCTTTTTGGATGATCGTCATGCGAAGATATAGAGTGCCCCAGTCCCCTAACCTGAGGCACAGGAACAGGTATAGCCCCCAGTAGAGAGAAGATAACCCCTGACATTGTAGGTAACTTATATCAACTCGTGGTTTCTGGGGCCCACTGGCACGTTAGTGAAGGAGTTAACGTGCACCATTTCAATAAAACACGAGGTGAGACTTAAGCTATGCTTAGTTAGCGAGTAGGGGAATGGCCTTGAGGGGAGCCTTTATCCCATCATAGGTGGCCGCTTTGCCCGAAGACAGAATCCACCTGACCGAATACGTGGCTGCTTCGCCCAAAGACAGAATCCACCTGACCCAAACAAATAGGTAATAGGTGGGGAAAACCCTAGTGAGTGGGCTTGATCACCACATCTCGGTTTGGGTGTGTTGCCCTCCTCTCGTCCAAGGGCAGGAGAATACAGGGACCTGTACTAGGGTGGGAGAAGGAAGAGGGGAGAATTTTTTCCCCCACTAGTGTCCACCATGACAGCGGGGGAGAGGACCACGATTGTGGCAAAGGGTGTGATAAGGGGATAGGGCATTGCCCCAAACTAGTGGAGGGCCAACAGAGCCTGCGAAACAGCCGCCAACAATTTAGGCCTTCGTTAACGTTGCTACAATGGAGTCTGGAGGGTTTAAGAGCAATGGGTGGGGTAGTCGTGGGTACCATGGCCTATCATAGCATGACCAAGGGGGTTATAAAACACTGCTTGGACCAAGAAATCCCTAGTCCCTGGTGCCTGTGAGGCCAGATGGATACCTCTCAGCTCTTTCATGTTTATGTGGAGGAGCCTGTCCTTGGAGGACCAGTTCCCTTGGGTGGATAGCTCCCTGAATGTGGGCTCTCCACCCCATGTCTGAGGCATTGGCAATTAGGATCACCGTAGGGTTTGATGCCTTGAAGGGGATGCTCCCCTTGGCAACCAGTCGATCTCACAGGCTTACTCCTATTCAGTGGGGAAAGTGGGCTCTGGGGCAGCAGGACTTCACTAAGATTTGGGCAGGCACACGGGCCTGATTCCAACGCTGTAGACCATTCGAGTGCATATGGACTGGAGCAAGACAGGGCTGAATCTCGAAGGAGAAGGAACTGGAATTAGGGCTTCCACCTTGCAAAGATCATCGAGCCAGTAGGGGTTGGGGGGGGAACCAAGGGATATTACTGGCTTTAAGCAAAGATAACTTAATAGCAACCCTTGCTTAGAGACCTCTAATAAGAACCCATGCTGGGTGGGTTGTCTGTTAGATGTGAGCTTTTGCCAAGAGGCTAACCAATCTGAGTGCCTGTGAAAAAAGGGTAATCTGTGTGTAGGTGGACTTGTTTAGTGTGTGGAGGTGGGGTTTGGGTGGCCTGGAGGCATTGATCCCATTTAGGGGATCAGGGGCCACGATTTGGAAAAGTAAAGGTGAGGAAAACAGTTTGGGCCCCCTACAGGTGGGCAGGCTGGAGAGGAGGCTCACATGGGTTGGCTTACAGGTGATGGTGGCCACTGGCTCAAAGATAACTTGTGGGACTGGGGAATTACCCATTCAAGCTTGCCCTATAATCAAAGGGCAATCATCCCTTCCCAAGGCCCAAAGTTCCTACTTGAGGGAGTGGGGAGGAGGGACCATGGAGCTTTCTGCAACCCATCCCAGTGAAGATGAATGGGTTAATGCCTGGCTCCATGTCCTTGCCATTTGAGAGGACAGGCAATGGGCAAGCTGAGGGATCACTTCACCTTTTCTACATGCTGTCTATTGTAGAAAGACAGGGACTCCTGGATGTAAAGAGGGGTCTGAGAGCTATAGGGTGGTGGATGGGGAAGGGGGTGTGGGGAGACTGATAAGGGAAGTCCCTGTCTCCAACCTAGAAGGGCCTACAGGCCCTCAGGTAATGTGATGCCCAGCCATCAATCCTTTTCCTTATAGGCGTGGGCTCGAAGTGCAAGCTCCACCTTCCCAGGAAGCATGGGCTACCTGGACCTGGTCTGGTAGCAGTCTTATGACTGGGTGGGGGGTACACTTCAGGCCCACTACACCAGCCTCTTGTGGTGTTTAGCATAGTGGGGTCTATAGCTCTGGGCTTGGCTCCAAGGAAGCAGTAGCACATATAGGCTAGTGAGAAAAGAAAGCTGACAGGTGGGGTTTTTTTTTGTTTTTTTTTTTTTTTTACCTTGGGAATCTCATGTAAGTGATGTATGGCCTGAGGGGGGGCAATTTTGAGTCAGGTGCCAGGTCTGGTGGTCACCTGACAGGAGGGGGGAGGGTAACCCAACAAGAAAAAAGGGGGGAATAAGACCCCCCCAGCAAACCCTCCTTCCCATGAGCAAGGTATGAATCGAGCCCCTGTTGCCATCTGTAGGAGTATGGGGTTATTCTGAAGGGATTCATGAGATAACCAGCATGGGTGGACCCATGCCTTTTGAAATGGAAAGAGGAGAAAAACCACTTTAGAGAAGGTGGTAAACAATAGGCAGGACTGGCCCTACCATCTTTGCCTTCAAATTATTGAGGGCTAGGAGGGCAGCTGGAGGGCCACGAGGGGAGCATGCCCAGTGATTTAAGGTCCAGCCTAGGATCCTGGTTCCCGTGGAACATGTGATCTGTCCCCTCCATAAAAAGGGACCTTCCATTGTGAGCCCAGGATCAAATAGGGTATCCTTGTCTCTTGATGGTCTGGGCCTCCAAGCTAATGTAGGTGGATATGTGGTGAAGGAGATCAAAATAAACCATGATGTCCCCTGTATATGACCATGGCCTGGGGTTAAGGGCCCTATCTGGTGCCAGCAGGTGTGTAGCAGGTCCAGGTCTTTTGGTACCGCAGGCGGATGTTTGTGGTGGGGCCTCTTGTGGGGACCATTCATGGGGTCAATACCAATATGGAGTTGGTACTGGAGGCACCATGCAGGCCCATTTTCTCTCACACAATGTCTCCTCTTCAGGGCTCAGGGAACCAGATATTCCCTGGTCCTGAGCTGTTGGCCTTGATACCTGAGCTGTGGAGGGAGCTGGTGCCGGAGGTGCTAAGGGGAGTCTGAGCAGGACTGCGGTGCCTCTTTACAGGCTCCAAGGAGGTATTGGTAGGCTGTTCAGGTGGTGCTCCGGTACTGGTAGGCTCTCCAGCTCTGGTACTGGGCAGCATGGTACCGAAACAGGAGACGGAGATTGGTATCACTTAGGGGTAGGCCACATTCCTGATGGGATCACTGGCTTTCCCCTCTTTTTGGGAGGTCTGGGGATGGGAGGTGTGGGTAGCAGGACAAGAGCTTTAGCTGCCTTAAAGGCCTCCAGCGTGGAGGGGATCTCCATGGTCTCCTGACCCAGTCCCGAGGGTGCCCCAGGTGGAAAGAGCTGCAGTGGTGCCCACGTTTCAGTACCAATGATGGCACCAAGCACATCATCTTGTGCTCCTGAGGGAAGCGGTACCAAGGGGGCTCTGGTGCTGACCTTGCACACAGTGCCAAAGTCTCCATGGTTAATCCTGGGTCTTTGGAGATAGGCTGCCGCACTTGTTCTAGGGCCAACGCGCAGCACCTCTGGTCCCTGTCCTTGATGGTCAGGGAGAGTCAGAGATTGTTGATTCTGCAAACACTTAGTCGTGCTCATGACTCGTTTCATTGTCTCAAGTGTATTAAAACACGTGTGAATTTTTGCAGTCAGCATCTAGTCTTTGAAGTACTTGCCATTCCCTGTAGCTCAATCACCCGTGCTGGGACCCTATGAAGAAAGGGTGGCTCAGCATTTAGGGTACTAGCTGGAATTTAGCACATCTGGTCTCGGTTCTCTGCTCAGCCACAGACTGTGCAACCTTGGTCTGGTCTGACTTCTTAGAAGCTCCACCAAAGCCAATCTGAAATTTCTTCTTTTCTTTCAGCAGGCCCTAGCCAGTGTCCAGATGTCATCCTGTCTGTACCCAGTGGTGGCTCTCAGTCTTCCCCCCTTAATACTGCTGCAAACTCTCTCACAATGTCAAAATGCATCACCCGTACATCCAGTTGCAAAGAAGCAGCGGTCATCATGAACGGAAAATCGAAGTTACTCAACAGCTCATTTTCCAAACAAGTGTATATACTTGAGAGACAGTTTATGGTGAAGGAAGTGTCTGAAGTTGATGCAGGATATTATAAGATCATAGACGACTTGTCTCAGAAATGTGTGGCTTTAATACATCTGATTGTAGAAGGTACATTCTATATTACATGCCCGAGTAACCCTTGTGATTACAGTTGTTTATCTCTGACTGTGAGACCTCAAGAAGGGCTTTGTGGGGCTCTAAAGTTTCCCATTCACCAACAGAAGTAGATGCAGTAAACTACATTATTACCTCACCCACCTTGTCTCTCATGAGCATGGGAGGTATTTACATAAATTTAACATGACTGGAGGTGACTTGGTGTCTCTTCAAGGTGGACATTAATGCTGTAAAGATTCACAGCTGTTTGAGAAGATTATTGGAAGCTAGTGAGAGGTTTAAAGGGCTTATGATTCTTTTCCCCTCAGAGTGACTTTGGGAGTTTAGCATTATGTGAAAGTTCCATACCTGTAGTTTTGCCTCTTATAATTTTGATTTCACAGGTTTTACAAGACAAATGAAAGTAAACACACGTACAACAATTATCTGTATTGAGCAGTGCCTAAAGGCCCAGCTCAAGTCAGGGGTCCGTTCTTTGGCATGGTGCACACGGAGGCTTATCTCTACACAGTGTTTGGACCTTAGAATTATTAGTTTAGAAAGGTATACAGTTTAAGATCACACACACACTCCTCATACAGTTATACTAGTAAATGTCTGTGACTATCAATATAGATCATTCCCCATAAATTCCCAAGAGGCTACACAGCAAATGATTTCTATGAGGAGATTTGTCAGGAGTTAGATCAGCTGGGGTAGTGAATTGTTTGCTTCCCCTTTACATCCCAATAAGCGAAGAATTGGTAGAGCTGATCAGTGAAAATTGTTAGGGAGGTGAATTTTAAAGGACTTCAGAGGTGGTGCTCAGAGTGATGGGACCTGTGTTCTGCTCTGCCAAGACCCTGTGTCTACTCTCTGAAATTCATTCTCCATTTTCTTATCCCAGATCCTGCACTGGTCACACTTTTTACCTCCCAGGCCCCCCTTGCCAGAGAGTTATCTCCCAACACGACTACTGAAAACGGTAGGTATCTTTGGCTACACCAATGCTCTGTGTTGAACCTTGGCTTAGATTCACATAAGGACATAGGCGGTGTGATGCTATGTATTATAATACACACAACTTTTATAGGCCCAGAAAATCACTAGAAGAGCACAGATCCACAAAGGCTGAGTTAAGTGCCCAGGTTCCCTCTGCAGTGAATGGGGAGAGGGGTGACCTGAGAATGGGATTCATAAAAGCCAGTGTGCTAGGTGGCGCCCTGCCAAGCTAGGTGATGAGAGAGGGATGTCTGAAGCAGAATTTGATTCCTCACACTGGGCTGGAGGGAGGCATCTGTTGTCAGTCAGTGGTTAATTAGACAGATGATTGATGGGTTGTCTATCAGCAGGTGCAGGGGTATTGCTGCTGCTGGGATCATGGGGCATGAGCCTGCACATCTCTGGTCCTTCCTGCAAGTTGGCAGAGGGCTGCTGACTGGCAGTGACGGGGGCCAGATTGGGCCAGGGCTAGTGGGTGCGGAGGGGTTGGGAACAGTACTGTGGGGATGGGGGGCATGTGAGGATCCCTGTCCACAGCTCCACATATTTTTCTGGGGCAGCAGTGCCCCTGAATGGCTGCATGCATGAGCTCTCCATGTATGGTCTGTCCTAGTCTGAGCAATTAACCAGACACGCCTTCACAATCAAATGAGTTGACACAACCTCGGATTCATATGAGAACGAAGGCACTTGGACTAGATTTATTGCAGAGAAGGACAATGAGAAGAACGACTTACAAACTTGTGCACATTCTTTACATAAGTGCTCCCTGAAGCAATGGAAAGGGCACAAAGTAACAGAAGGACTGCCACCATCCCTTAGATTAGACAAAGCTAGTCCTCTATTTTTATACACTCGTGGACGGGTTTCACTCTCCCTCTTGTATGTAGATAGTTGCCACCCTCCGATGGCATCGGGTCCCACACATCTCTATGTATGGGGGGTTGGACCAGAACATCTCAATGCATCATATTGTTAGGACACTGACAAGGTCAATGGTCCGTTATGTCTTTAGTGACTTCAGGTCCTAGCGCTACTGCCTTGATGTCTGGCTTCTTTCTATCTATTTATAACTTCTTGAAGTAGCAAAACGCCAAGGGTATGTGAATCTTAGCCAGGGCCGGTGCAATGCAGTAAACAAGGTAAGCATTGCAGAGGGTCACTGATGTTGGAGGAGTGCCCCCTTGTAATGCTTACAGTGTGCCATTTCCCCCTGTGGTGGCCAGGGCGGTAATTACTATGGGGGAAAGGGGCTTTGCCCCAGGTGCCAATTTAAAAGGCACCATAGGGAAGCCATTGCCCCTTCTGACTCTGGCTGCAGCAGGGGGACACAATCGCCCTTGGGGGGTTCTGGCCGCGGCAGAGGGAAGCGATTCCCCATGGTGGCTGTAGCCGGCAGGGGGGATGGCATCCCTGCCGCAGCCAGAGCCGGCAGCTGGGGGGGGGTCCCTTCTTCCCATCACAGGAGCATAGGGACCCCCATTGCCGGCTCCAGCCATGGTGCGGAATTGCTTCCCTCTGCCGTGGCCAGAACCAGCAGGGGTATCGCGTCCCCCCGCCATAGCCAGAGCTGGCAGGGGGGATCAGTTCCCTGTCATGGCCAGAGGTGGCAGGGGAATGGCTTCTCCATGTGGCTGTGGGGGGGGTGGACCGGCAGCTCTGTACTGGTCCACCCTTTTGGCTGCTCACCCAGTCCCTGGCATGTGGGGGGGGGGCAGCACATGGGTCTGCCTCTCCCCTGGGCTGGCTGGCCCCGCCTCCCAAGGCAGGGGGGGCAGAGGGCGATTTCCCTGGGCACGACACCCCCCCCAGGGACCATCCTTCCCAGTGGAGGGGGAGAGCGCCCATTTATTGGTTGCAGGGGGAGCACCAGAAACTCTAGCGCCAGCCCTGATCTTAGCCTGCTACAATATTAATTTCCATGATTCCTCACAGACTACCCTGTTCCAGAGCAGTAGCTGGGTTAGTCTAGTTCAGCAAAACAGACAAGGAGTCTGGTGGCACTTTTAAAGACGAAGAAATTTTATTTATCACATGAGCTCTAAATGCTTTCCCCCACCTTATATATCGGAAAACATGACAGTCTCTGTGGAAAAGAATAAATGGGCATAAATCTGACACCAGGAGTCAAAGTGTTCAAAAACCAATAGGAGAACACTTCAAGGTTCCTGATCACTCCATTGATGATTTGCTAACAGCTGGATGTAGGCGAAGCGGGTGTCTGCCTAGGGCCCCTAGAGGTAAGGGATCCCATTGTGTTTCTGACCTTGTCCACCTCAAAAACTGAGGTGACTGGCTCAAGGGCTTACAGAGCACTGCTTTTGTGTTTCTGGGGGGTAGGAGGGGTGGGAGAGCAGAGCCCGGCCTCTGGGCTGGCTTGCCTCGCCGTCAGCATGGGGAACAAATGGCCCAGAGGCAGATGGGGCCAGCCCAGCGGCTGGGCTCTGCTCTTCCACTCTTCTCCTGAGCTGGCTGTTCTGCCCTGGGTGCGGGGAGGGCCAGCTGAGAGGTACAGGGGCATCACAACTGCTGGGGACTGGGGCAGGCAGAGAAGATGCTGGGGGGGTCATAGAATGGGCAGGGAATCGGGGGAGAAGACACCTGCAGGGGGATCTCAGAATGGGTGGGATGGGGAGGAAAATGCCGGGGGGGGGGGGGTTGCAGAATGGCCGGTGGCCCCATAAATAGGCGTTTGCCTAGGGCCCCAAATAGCCTAGGGCTGCCTTTGCTGCTAGCTGTGCACAAACAAATGAATAACAATTCAAGGCTTCAGAGAGAAACTGCAGGATTGGCATTTATATGCAAATATGACACTGTGTTTCAGGGCCTAATAAGGACTATGGATTTTTTTCTCGTTACAACAGGTGATTTGACCTCACCTTCCTCTATGTGCTGTTTCCCAGTGTTTGAATCTAAACCATGGCATTGCTTTGACATTATAGGCTGACCTGATCCCATGACTTAGATTTCTCTGCATTTATTTTCCTCCCATTCTGTTAAGCTGCCCCATCTTCAAAGCATCTGATGAAGTGGGATTTTCCCCTATGAAAGCTCATGCAATAAATAAATTTGTTAGTCTTTAGAAGTGCCCCACAACTCCTTGCTTGTTTTCCCTCTCTTCCCTCGCTACATGATGCAGGGGGGAGGGTCCAACAGCTCCTGTCTCACTGCTATGGGCAGAGTTCAGGGCAGCAGCCAGGCTATGGAACTGATTAACTGGAACAAGCAGCAGCACCACAGACTGGACAAGAGCCCTTGTGGGCCATAAGTTTGACTCCCCTGAGTTAGAGCACTTGCCAAATTATTTCTGCCCTTTGTTGGGGAGGGCATGGAGGAGAATAAACCCCGTTCTCCCACATCTCAGCTGAGTGCGCTAAGCACGGAACTAAAATGTTTGAGTTGAGTGGTGGCATCTGGATGTGCAGCCTAGCCTGGTACCAGAGCAGGCAGTGCAGTCAAAGGAGCACCCATCTCCCCTGGATTGTGGGTTGCTCTAAGGTTTAGGTGTCCAGGTGCTTGGAGGAGGTACAGATCTGTAAATGCCAGGGAGCTTTGGCAGTGACAGTTCACACAGCTTATAGGGTTTGGTCACAGCCAGGAAGGGGTTTGTAGTGCTCAGGGGCAGGGGCATCTCTGGTCCTGGGCTCTCTGGGGCACGTGCCCCGAACCCCGGGGCCCAGCTGCCCATGGGCACGGCAGCCCCGTCCCCGCCCGGGGATGTGGGGCCTGGCCACCTGAGGCGGTGTGGCAGCACCTGGCCCTGGCCAGGGGGCAGGGCCTGCAGGCCGGGGGCAGGGCCTGGGGCTGTGCCCCGGGTCTCTCCCCCAGCCAGTGATGCCCCTGCTCAGGGGAGCCTAAAACTGGGACTTAAGATACCTAAGGATCTTTATGGATCTGAGCCACTGCAAGGCCTATTCCCACTACCCAACTGCCAAGACTTGCTCCTGCCCAGGCCTCTGTAGCAGGGTGTTTGGGCCTGGCTGGGGCTGCAGCATCAGGCTCCATAATAAAAATATACCCAGGGAAAATTACAGTCCCTCCTGCCCAGCAAAAGGAAGAGGCTCAGAGCTCCCTTCACGGAGCCTTGGCCAGGCTCCTTCCAGTCTGCAAAGTAAAGACAACAATGACCTGAACAGCCTCACGGAGAGGCCTTTTCAGGCCCCTATAGCATCCTACTTTAATACTCTCTTGGGCTGGGAGGAGAAGGAAGAAAGGGCCCATCTCCAGCTTCTCTTTCTGCTCCCATTGAAATGCCTTCAT
The DNA here is from genome assembly GCA_007922195.1 of Podocnemis expansa. Lineage (NCBI taxonomy): Eukaryota > Metazoa > Chordata > Testudines > Podocnemididae > Podocnemis > Podocnemis expansa. The sequence goes on from ML682091.1 coordinate 201,174, forward strand.
CTCTGGGGTTGGGGAAACCTTTTACTCTTAGGTAGTAGAGACTGGGTGTGGCAAGGCAGACCTACTGGAAATTACTACTCGTCTCCCAGCGCCAGCATGCTGCAGTGCTGCCCCATCACATTATTATTAGGATTATACTTCATCCTAAGGGTCCATTGATGACTTCTGTATAATGGATTAAATTCATGATTAATGTTTTAATAAATGATAAACAGTTATCAGATTTTTTAGGGTCCAGCTTGTCAATAGGTACCTTAGCACAATCTCTCTCACCTTCCACTGATGAGCTTACAAGAATCTGTAATAGACTATTCCTGTCTGTAACATGCATGTAATATCTGTTCACCATTTATAAATCACTTACACATGGACCCATAATCCAACATGTGACCACGATTTACACTGACTACAGTAGGCCTAGAGGTCCTATTAAGGATGTAGTAAATGCTGTACATTCATGTTACAGAAAGCTCATCACTGCCCCAAAGATATTGAAATCTAAGTAGAAATTAGGTTTGTCACCTTCTGTTGTCACTGTGATAGGTAAAATGTGACTGGCCTGCATTGTTTGCAAACCTTTAAAGGGTTTTTTAAAAAAACCTATAGTTTTATATCCACAACAAATTCAGTGTTTGTCTACCCTGTCTTTTCTGGGAAGACTCTATGGCACTTGCGAGCATGCACCTAGGTAAAACGTACAGAGAAATGCCCATTCTTTGCTCTGATCTTCTATACCACAAAGCTGAAAGGGTTCTTCATTGTATGCTCTGTCTTTTACCAGCTTGGTTTATAAAATCCTCCAAAACACATGTGGGCGGCTAGCTCCTTGACAGCCCTGGTCCTGCAGAATAGATGCTGTACTCTATAAAGTTGTCCCTTTCGTCAACATTCAAGACTCCTGTGAGGTTCACGAAATACTCTCATAAAATATATGCACTGGGATTGTTGCTGCCAGCTCCTGTGTTGTAGCCTAGCATGTTCCCAGAGGGAAGGATTTTATAATGTACCTTACTAGCTAAATGACTCTGTGATGAAATCCTGAACAAGTGTTGTTTGTGTTTCCTCTAAGCACTAGGGCAGGTCTGTTAGCAACTGCACTCATTCGACTGTTCCCTTTGCTCCAGATGCTGTTTGTCACATTGAATACTTCTGGAGAACAGTTCCTGGAAAACAGAGAGTAACATTTCTACCTGGGGGTTCAGTACATCTGGAAGTAACACATAAGAAACCCATGAGTTGATTGAGGTGTCTCAAGAGCTGATTGGAAAATGGTGAAAAATCAAAGCCTGAAATATTTTAGCTGAAAATCAATATGCTTCACTTCATTAATAAATGCCACCACAGTGCCTCATAGGTGTTGTAATTCAGCTGTCTTCAACTTCCTCTCTCCACTCTGGTTGGGTCCTTGTTCAGGCTGCGTGTCTCCTCATGAGCCATGGATGGTGGGACTGCATCATGAGAGGTGACATCTGGCCCATACAATGGAATAGGAGGCACCTGAACTTCAACCCCTTTGAGACAGGTGGCAGCATTTTCAAAATAAAATGTTTGGGGTTTTGTGTTCATTTCTTTGGATGAAAAACTGCAATTTTGCATGGAAGGCAAATGATTTTCAAGAAAAATGTTAGACATTTACAACCAGCTCTGGGAATTACAGAAGAAGGTCCTGGGTTGTCATATGAAAATAAAATGCGATTGTCCTGGTAAAAATAGGATGTAGGGACACTTGTACAGGGGACCAAAAAGAATCTTAAACAAGAAAATGACATCTGTGTGTGTGGAGGTATAGAGAAATGTGTTAGAGAAGCGGGAAATTCCCCAGCAGTGGACCAATGGGTTTGACTGATACATCTGCTAACACTGTCTTGCCTTTCAGATCCTGTTCAAACACCTAGAAAAAGATGGACTGTGGGGGTGCCGTTGACAGCGGTGGCGGTGGCGGCAGTCATGTGTATGTGGTGGCAACGTAAAAAGCATCGCAGTACAATGGAAACTGATGGAGCTAGAGAGACAACCAGCAGAGCAGCAACAGAGACCAGCTGCGTCTAAACGTTATGCGATACTGTGTGGGTTTAGGGGACCATTTATTATGCAATAATCCATCTGAGATATGCCATGTTTAGGTGCTGGTAGAAAGGTTCTACTTAGCTAAGAACGATATTGTTTGTGTAGTTGCACATATGGGCAATACATTTTTCTGATAATTTTCTATAAAAATGGGTGTGTAATGAATATGCATATTGCTGAAGTTGTTCCTGATATACTTGAGACATGAGATACACGTCAGATAAAAAAACACAATCTAACCATAGATGGATATTTTGTATTTAGATTGTGAGCTTTGTATGGCAGGGATTGTCTCTCATTGTATCTCTCCGTCCGCCCAGCACAGTGAGCCATGATTTCAATCATGCTGTCTCTAACATACAATGTGAAGCATCTGATATTAGACTCTTTAGGGGTCATGCTTTCAAGTTTTTCTTTGCAACAAGAAACTTTAATGCTTTTAATGAGAGCTGGATTTCTCTCTAAATAATGTGGCTCCAAGAGCTGGGATTTTAAGTAAAACATTAAGTAGCTTGAATTTGCAATAAGCTTTTAAGACTCAGCAACACTAACGGACATCTGAGGAAGTGGGTTCTAGCCCGCAAAAGCTTGTGCCTAATAAGTTTTAGTCTTAAGGTGCAACAGGACTCCTTATTTGTACTGTAAATACTTTAGCACTTCCACTGTTCACATTGCTCCTCTGCTTCCCATTGCCTGCCAAAAGCAAGAATGAGCTGTGTCTATACAGAGGTGCCTAACATTTTGTCTTCTCTTTGGCCATGTACCTGAAGTATTAAAAAGCCACTTCCATTGTAATATATTCCCTTTTGTCTTTTCTGTTTAAGATTATAGGCTCTTTGAGGCAGCACCATTTCTATGATTTTGTTCCATACCTAGCACTACAAAGCCATATGGACATTAGTGAAGGAGAAATTGTTCCAGTTATCCTCAGAGACCAGGGTTATTGTCTGCTTCCCTGGCTAGGGAACCCTTTCACTGACCGTTTGGACAAAGGGAACTGTTGCAGAATAGCATGGAATGAAAGGAAGGTGGTGCTGTTTATGGACTGCATTGGAAGCTGCAGAAAAACAAGGCTGAAGGTTGTAGCTGCACATTATATTTTGCACAGGAGTTGTGAGTGTAAGGGAAACAGCTTTAGGAGGTAGAAGGCAGAGACACAGACTTGTTCATCTGTTTGAGCAGTTGGTAAGGTGTCCAGTAGAAAATGGAAGTCACTGGATGTTGCTATCAGGGATGACTCTTGCGCTGACTTTGTGTTGCATGCCTGAAAATGTGCAGCTGTACATCCAGCTGCTACCGGTCTCGTTTAGGGGTGGTGGAAGTGGCTTGTAGCAATGTGTATTTTACCTTGACCCTTGATGCTTTTTGTAAAACCTTATGAACTTGTGAAGCAATTTTTCTGTGTAAAATGCTTTCATTAACAAAATTTTAATTACTTAAAAACTATATAACAAATGGTGGGGGGGAATAAAAACAGAATGAGACAGGTGTAACTTTCACAATCAACCACACCTTGCTTATACCTTACTAAGGGCTCCATGCGTGACCCAGTACACATAGATCTTCCCTCCCCTTTTTCCCTACCCAAGGTTCCAGGTATAAGCCTCCCTTTACCCACAGGGCTCAGGGTTTGATGGGACCACAGGACCTTTTCCCAGTGCCAGAGCTTTACATACCTGTGAGCTAAGCATCTGTTTATTAGCCAATAACACACTACACATGCCAAGCAAATCTGTTATGCACTCCACTCCCAGGAACCAGACAGATTTCAGCCAGTGGCAAGTCAGACTTCATTCGTCTGGGGCATGTGGGTGATGCCACCCAGACATGAAGAACTGGGCTGACACATACCAATCTAGATTGCAGGAGGGGAACGTAACAGTTGGGTGAGTTGCTCCTCTGAAAAAAAATCTGTGAGACTCTTGTAGCACCTTAGACTAACAGATTTCTTCGGCCTTAAGCTTTCATGGGCTCCAACCAGATGCAATACATCTGACAAAGTAGGTTGGGGTCAATGAAAGCTTATGCCTGAAGAAATCTTTAGTCCAAGGTGCCACAAGACTTGTTTTTGCTTTACACAAACTAACATGACTCCCCCCTGGAAATTTCATCATCCCGTGGCTCTGTTTCACCTCTGTAAAGTGGGATACTCCATTACATGAAAGGAATCTTTAGGCTGTGAACTGTGTGTGTGTAAGTAACTCAGCAGGGCTCAGTCTTGCTGTGATTTATTTATTGCCTGTTGCCGTTGCATAATTTTAATAAAACTACTCATGACGAACTTGTAGCCTTAATAATAATTAAAATCACATTTCTGTGTTTTAAATTTGTTTTATTACTGTATTTAATTACCTGTGTGCCTCTTTTTCCTATCCCTCTTATCACAAGATTTCTACTTAGATGGTAAGCTGTGCAGCCGAAGGAGTGTGTCTTGTTACTTTTGCACGTTGGCACACTGATCTCTTTTGAATCCTTCTTGGGGCTGTTGAAATAAATAAACATCATAAAAATCACATGGCTGATTTTTTTTTATTTTAACTTATTGCAACCCTTCCTAGCTTCTTCAGAAGCACCCACTCTTTGTGGAGTGAGCATTGGCTTAAGCTTCCCGGAGTCTTAAATGCAAACGTCTCCTGTTCCTTTAGTCTGCCCTGCTCTCCTCTTCTTCCCCTGCCCTACCCCGAACATTGACCCATCCTCACTGTCCAAGAGTTCTAACACCTAAAAGCTTTCCTCACCATTTACAAATGAGATCAAATTTCTACTCACAAAGGGAGTATGTAACATGCTTCCAGTCTGTTACTTAACTAGAGTAGCAGATAGTCTTTGGCTGCTATACTGTAACAAGTCATAATAGCAGAGTGTAGCATGAAGTGACTTAAACTTAATTCACAACCCTCCATCCCCAGCACTGAAAGCTCTTCACTGTCCTTCCATGAACATGCTGTGCTTTCATTTGCTTCAGGAGAACATCATCACTCATGCCAGGACCAAATTTGGGTCATGTTGTGACATTCCTTACTGGAGCAGCCTTTTGTGCGGCACTCAGCCTCACCTTCCCTGCTCTACATTCTATTCATTTTAGCACTGGGCTGATTCAAGGGGCTGTGGTGCCCCAAGCTAGTTTTTGCTTTGGGGCCCCCGGAACCCAGCCTTTGCTCTGGGCTAGGGTTACCAGATGTCAGACAAAAAAAGGAGATTTCCTTTTTACCTTCACATCCTCTGTGCAGCAGGCAGGGGCGTTGCTGGCACTGGGCACACCCGGGTACATGCTCCGAGCCCCAGCGCCAGTGCCCCAGATCTCCGGCCCAATCGAGCCGGCGATCCAGGGCCCAGCAGCTGTGGCGGCTCTGTCCCCGGCCAGGGATGCGAGGCCTGGTTGCCCGCGGCGGCACCTGGCCCTGGCCCTGGCCAGGGGATGGGGCCTGCCGGCTGGGGGTGGAGCCTGCAGGCCGAGGGCAGGGCCTGGGCCTGTGCCCCAGGTCCTGCCCCCAGCCAGCGACACCCCTGCCAGCAGGCATTTTAAAAATATATGGTTTTGTCTGGCTTTTTACTTACAGGGGTTAAAGTATGCTGGAGTGCCCCAAAACACTCTTTTTAGGGGGAAGTGTTCCAGGGGCCCCCTAAAAACAGAAGAATATTACATTAATACTACATTTTCTCCTTGTGTCCTCCAATGTGCTTTTTGTACTTCCCTGTCTTCCATGCCATGCTTTAGTATCTGGTAACCCTACTCTGGGCTGGCTTCCCCCGGGGGTGGGGAGAGCCAGGCAGAGGAGGGGCTAGAGAGCAGAGTCTGCCCCGTGGCCTGGCCCACCCCGCCCCTTATGTCTGATCAAGTTATGTGTATTGGATCTGAAACCAGTTAGTCAATTCTTTCAGGTCCCTAAGTGGCAATTTGTGGTAATGTCTACAGCAGCACAAACAGAGCAGTTTGCCGGCTGCTTTAGCTAAAGCAAATGCCTAGAAGGAGGGAGGGGCTGCCGCCCCGGGTTCTCTCAGCTAATGGAGATGTGGCTGAAAAAAAGAAAACTGACATAGCAGAAGTGCTGCTCTTACACAGACTGTGTTTTACATAAACATCCAGCAAACTGGAGATGACTGGCAGGTTCCTCCCAGACCCACTGGCTTCCTTCTAGTCCCACCCCCTTCTGGTGAGATCTACACCACTCTGCCATTCCACCCTACTTTCTGACTCTGCGTCCTCAGTTTTAGCCCAACACTCAGAGAGGAGTCAGATTCTTTCATTCCCATCTCTTGGGGTCCAGAAAAAAGTAAAGGTTCTTCGAGCAGCGTCCCCGCTGCTCCACTTTAGATGTGTGGCCACCCCTGCACCCTGCGCCAGAGATGATCATAGCAGCGCCTGGGGGGGGGGGGCACGTGCATCCAATGAGGTCACCGCTGCCTTCCCGCCGTTTGGAATGCGTGCGTCCCCGCCCACCCATCAGTTCTTTCTCAACCGCCCAGCACTTAGCACCATATTGTAAAGCTCTTTACCACTCAAGTACCCTAGTTTAACGTTTGTTTGTTTTAGTTGTTTAGATAGATAGTTAATTAGATACTTACTTAGGTAGTTAGTTAGTTTAAAAAAAACAAACAGAAAAAGAAGAAAGACACTAATAACGCTCTGTCACCAGCGGCAGACTCAGAATGCCAGCTGCCTCAGGCCTCAAACACTGCGCAACACGTCATGAACCAATGCCAGCCTCTGATGGTCGTGACAACTGCATAAAATGTTTGGGAGAGGCACACTTGGCCAAATCCTGCCCTCACTGTGCCCGTTTGAAATCAAGAGCAAGGAAAGACAGAAATATGATGCTCACACTTCTGTTAATGGAGAGAGCTCTCTGGCCAGCCTCTGAGCCCAGCAACTCTCCTCACGGGCTGACAGCGGCGAAGAGGAGCTCTGAGTTGTCCTCCCCTGTCCCGGAGAGGAGGGATAAGCAGGGGCACGGCTGCTCAGGGTCTAGAGAGACTTCCATTTCCTCTAAGACACCCGCGGACAAAAAGAAAATGCCGACCCAAAGCTCTGCCGCAGAACGGGTGTTAAAGGTGGCACTTAGCGGCTCCGCACCGCCTTCCAAGCGCTCGTCTCCGGCGCTGGTGGCTACAGAGAGTGCCCCGGCACTGATTCCTCCTCCCACGGCTCCGTCTGTGCCACCAATCAACGGAGTGACAGCCGCACCAGGCGCGCCTCCAGCAGCACCAACAGCCATGGCACCGATGCCGACAATTATGCTGCCGGTGTAACGTCAATAGCAGTTACCTGTAAAATTTTCTAACCGTGGCTGTACTGCACATGCTCAGATCTGGTGGAACACTGTTTTTAGCACTACCATGCAACAGTTACTGGTTTTTGCATGTTAGATGTCAAAAACAAAACCGGGGTAACAAAATTTGCTGGATACACTTTTCAGCACTACACCGGCCGGGAACGAGCGGCCAGTCCGCGCTCAGGCTGGGCAGGGCCAGTCGCCGGGCGCGGTAACTGCACGGGCGGCTCCTGCGGGGTGAGGGGCCCTCCGGGGCCTTTCTGGGCGGTGGCGGGTTCGGGGCTCGGGTCGGACCGCGGAGACTTTGGGGGCTAGGCGGGTTTGCGGTGCTGGAGGGGGAGCAGGAGCCCCCTGCCTGGGGCTGCAGCCCCCAATGACCCCCACGCTAGGGGTGCGGGGCCGGGGACTGCTGGGGGGGGTGGGGTGGCGCAGGCCGGGCCATCCTGCGTGTCTCCCCCCTGGGGGGCTGGAGGCGATTGGCGCCACCCTGGCAGGATTTGGGGTGGGGTGGGGTGGGCTCCTTTTTCGCCCCTGCCGCCGGTGCTGTCTTAATCCGGAGTCCAGCCCTGTCCCGGGGCCGGCCGAGGGTTTGACGGCGGAGTCCCCCGGGGCGGCCAGTCTCCCCAGTCGGGGCGGGGACCTGGTTCGTCCCGCTGCATGGAGGAGAGCGAGTGTCCCCGGATCCTCTCTCCTCCCGGGGCTGTCCAGAAATGAGTCACGGCTTGAGAAATCCTGACGGATTTTTCCTCTTTATCTTCGGGGTCCTGAGCCCCAGCCTGGGACCAGGTCGCGTTTTCAAACTTTTCTCTGCACAGCTGGATGCACAAATCAGACGGTTCCACTAGATCTAGGAGCAGAAAGATGTGCCAAGAAGGTGCACTGTATCTAGAGCCATTTATTGAAGCAGTTACTCAGTTCGCTGTTTTGCAGATTCTCATCAGTTGTGCAAATTAGTTCATGAGAAAAGGGGCAGTGATGTTCTTTATTTACTAAATAATTAATTTTTTACTCGTGATTTATGTCACACCACAGCAGGATGGTAATTGGAACTGAATTCAGCAAAAAACTAGTCAATTTCATTCCTTCCTGTCCCTGCCTGTTTTTAAATTTTCCTGGTGTTTCAGTACCCAACTGATTTTTTTCAACTTTTGACTAAATAGTCAGAGTGAGGACAATATTCTTTCTGTGCCTGCAGAAGAGTCTGAGACTATCAAAAGTTGCTTTACCTCTGTTGCTTTACCCTCCGCCCCCGGCGCTTATCTAGTGACTTCAGTGGTGGACCCTCTTTTGAAGCATAATCTGAAATAGGCACTAGTTAACTGGGTCACCTTAAGTCCTGCCAGTTGTTGTGGTTGCCATGATTAATAGTGATTATTAAATGCCTATATCATAGCATAACATGTCTTCTACAGCAGTTAGGTGTCTGCTGTGGCTCTTTAGGTTGAGAATATTAGCATGAAAATGAAGATTTTCTCACCCAGGACCTGCTCTCTGGAACTGAGATCTCCCAGCTGTCTTCAACGTCCTGTCCTCTGGTTTTTCAAAGCTCGTCCCATGGTTTATTCATATATAGGGCACTGATCTGTCAATTCAGGTGGTTGATCTTTTTATCTTAAACTGCATTCTCACTTATACCTCCAAACCTTTATGGGAGGAACAGTAGTGGATTAAGCCACCATCTTCTTGGCTACACATGGTTCTCTGCGATGTGAGTCTGGTAGTGGAGGTCCCTGGGGTGCTGGGTCTGGGTGTTATCAGCCCACTGAGATACATAGAGCACTTTCACATGTCAGAGCTATTGTTGTGGGCTCTTTGCAGACATGAGCAACAAAAGTTAGCCTGCTTTGTATGTATTACTGTATTAAAGTGCATATTCCTTTGCTAAAAAAGCTACCAGCCCACAAAGGGCTAAACAAATTACAAACAGCTAATAATTTTATCCAGCCACATGGCTAAGAAAGGTGTCTACTATCTTCAATAACCACTGTAAAGCAATTTTTCTTTAAAAAAAGGTCTTTTTATGTTGGAGTACTCTTAGGTTGGCCTGTTAATTTCATCCCATGCAGGCAAGCAGACAGCAGCAACAACTTAAAAAATAGTCAAATTAAGCATCCAAAAGAAGCAGTCATCTAATCTAACATAGCTTCTGCAACACTACAAAAATCCATTTTTCTATCAAAAGTTTGACCAGTCCTAGATAATGCTTCTGCAAAAAAGTAATTGGCGTGAACATTTATGGTTTCCTTGTGCTCTGTTCAGGTTTTATTTTTTCTTGTTCCCCATTGGCTGTAACTGTAGAGCCCCCTGGGCACGTGAAGACCCATGTGTGGTGTTAGCACTGCAGAGTGCTGCTAGTGCTGTTCTTGGTGCTCTGATTAATCACACTGGCTATGTCTACACTGTAAAAGCTAAGTCAACTTTATTAAGTCAACGTAATAAAGTCTACTTAAAGTCGAGTTTAAGTGGACCTTATTAAGTCGACTTAGTGTGTTGTGGGGGGAGTGTCTAAAGATGGAGTAAGTTTGGTCTGGAAGTT
>ML682091.1:211059-245502 GCA_007922195.1 Podocnemis expansa
GTTGTGGGGGGAGTGTCTAAAGATGGAGTAAGTTTGGTCTGGAAGTTCTGTGCCAGAGATTGTTGTGTTTGCTTAGACAAGTTTAGTTCGTCAAGGGAGCTAGGGGGTTTAGATTGATAGGAAGTTAGACTGTTTCTGTAGATACAAGAGGTAATCCACAGAGGTTGATTATAAGACAATCCCTCCTGTCTGGATCCTGATGGGAAGCTATCAACCTTGTCTGGTAAACAGGTTGACGGGGGCCAGGTAGCCAAGGGGTCACAGGAATTTGGCCACTCTCATTGGTCAAGAGCAATAATTAGTACCCAAATGAGCAGTAAACAACAACAGAGGCGGGCTAACTATATGCTGCCTATTAAGTACAATCTAATTATGTAACCTGCATATTAAAAGTAGTAATACCATGTATGGATTTTAGGCATGATGTAACTTGTTGTATTATGCATGAGCTTGTTGCATTATGTATATCGTATTTTGCATGTTAGAAAGTATGTATGACCTGTAGCCCCTATACTGGGGGTTCTTGCTCAGAGAGGCTGGCTTCTCTTTGCTTCCCTCTGCTGCAGTTCCTTTTATTATTCAGCTGAATAATAAACTTTGAACCACACCTCGTTCTCTGCATATTGGAGTCTCAGCTGGGAACGGGTCTGCTTCAATGGGAAAGCTCTGGTGTGCCTCTTTCTGCAGCTGAGGGCCAGAGTTGGATTTTCCCTAACAGTGTCCACACTACATTAAGTCAACTTTATAAAGTTGACTTTAAATGGGTGCCCTGGCTTAAGCTGACTTTATAAAATTGACTTAATGGCCCCATTGCACTTCATTATGTCGACTTATTGAGTCCACATTGCCTTAAGCCGACTTAATAAAGTTGACTTAACTGTAAAGTCGACTTTATAAGTGGACCTTATAAAGTCAACTTTACTGAACCCTAAAGTCAACTTTATTGTCCTGCAGTGTAGACAGGGCTCTGTTTAAGTCGACTTAAGGGCCCTTAAGTCGACTTAAACACATAGTGTAGAGGTACCCACTGACAGCAAGAACATCATGTACATTCACCAGCCTTCATGTTGCTCATAGCTTCAGGCCCAGTTCAGTGTTGAAGACATTTGCTCAGGTTCATCGGTGACAAGGTGCCCTGGCTCAGTGGTTATAGGCAATGTTCCCTGTAAGCTGCACTGGTGGGCGGGGGTGCAGTGGCCCCCACTCACTGGCTCAGGCAGCACGTCCAACAGCACAGGGCAGGCAGCCTTGCCTCAGGGCTGGCTCAGCTCGGGTAGCAGCACAGGCTGCCTGCTGGCCCCTGCTGCACATAGCCAGGGAAGGAGCAGAGGGGGAGGGAAATTTAAATCTCTCTCTTTCCTCTGCACCAGGCTGCTAGTGCAGTGGTGGTGACATCTTTGGGGCCTGAGTGGGCCCCAGGAGGTAAGCAGCCCTGAGCCTGGGCAAGAGGGGGGACCCTGAGAGATGGCAGGGCTAAGTCGCAGGGCTCCCAGAGGCAGCCATGTGGTGGCCGCAGGGATGCTGGGCTCTCTGTGGGGGCAGGGGATGGGAGCTGGGCTGCAGGCAAAGGAGCCAGGCTGGAGCTAGAGGAGGGTGCTTAGCTCAAAAGACCTAAGCAAAATTGTATTGAGCCGTTTAGCATCTCTATCAAGGGTGAATGCTTTGCTTTTCACTTGCTAAAAGGCTTGAATATACAAAAGCTCCTGAAAGAAAAGCAATCCTTTAAAATAAGCAAAAACAAGTTGGGTTAATTTCAGATTCATTTTGTTTTCGGTGAGAGATTCTAATTCAATCAGTTTGTCAAGGTGGGGCTTTACAATGTAACTTTGTATAGACTCCTGTGGTGGAAGGAAACAAATCCTAGTGATTAGGAGAATGAAATGAAAAACTGAAAGGATAAAAAGTATTTAAGGCAGAAGGAAAAAAAATATTGCCAGCGGTGCAATAATTTAAAACATAAAAAAAGTCTTTGTATTTCTATTTCCCCAAGAATTTGTTAGAAAAATAATCATTTTCTTTCACAAATCCATATATACTCTTGCTTCTTGCAGCTTTGATTAGGTTTGCTTTAACTGTCACAAATTAAAAATTATTAAACTACCTTTGTTATATTCCACTACCAGACACATAAATCTCAATTGTACCTCATTTTGCTTATTTTAGTTCTGAGAGTATTTACACTCCAGGCATACTAATTGTAGCCTCCCTTTTATTGTTCAAAATTATTTGGATAAAAAAACCCATAAACTGCAAAACTGAGATGTTAGCGATACTTTATATTAAAGGAAGATACTCACAATGTTTAAAGTTTCCTGTATGCCTAATTAATTTTTTGCCATTCACTTAGGGGATTGTTGTCCTATATTTAGCTTTTGAGAGGTATGATTGGGCATGATCAGGGGTGGCCAAACTTATGGAAGTCAAGAGCCGCACAAGTCAATTATTAAACCTTTGAGAGCCGCACTGAGACATATAACCACATATTTTTACCTACTCCAAAATTACTAAGCTTAAAATTCATTGCACACTTTAATTTTATCATAAAAATAGGGCAAATATTGATCCACTAATGTCAGATTCTAATAATTATTTAAGATTACCATGAAACTAGGCATATACAGTAAAAATGTAGCTGTTGCTAGATGTAGAACACTACAGGCTTGTGACAAGTTTTTTTTTTTAAATCTGGGCAGTAACTTGCCAATGCAGCAGGTAAAAGCTCTCTCAGATGCTGATCTCTAAGTATTGCACAATGTTTTGAATTTCATTGTGGAATATGATGCTTCACAGCAGTAAGTTGTGCCAAAAATTGAAAGTAATCTACCTTCAGTTTTAAACTTTTCTCCTTTGTATTTTCATTTCTTAGTATTCCACATCATGTTTAGGACTTGTAAAACATGATTTTATTTTAACAACGAGTAAGCTGCATTAGGACCTATGAGAAAATCTAAACATGCTATGGCTTCTCTGATCATGTCATGTTTCTTCCCCCCCCCCCCCCCCATTGCCTCTTCCCTGCCATCTCTTACCACGCTGCTGGTTTTCTTCTCTCCCCAACCATTCTGCACTTCCACCTCCAACCCCCTCCCGGCACCTACCATGCCGCCACTTCCCTGCCAATATTTCTGCCAGTAAACTTGTTCACTAAAATACTTATGGACAGTGAAGACAAAAGGTCTGAAGACTCAGACACAATTAATTTTAAAAGGGGTGTAATAGTAAGGGAAAATACTGCTTTCGTCTAAATCCTGTGAAGAGATGCACACAGGGACACCTTTTCAGCTGTTCAGAATCACAACAGATCAATGAGAAGTTATGGGGACAGAAAGTGCAAGATCAGAGCCTGTTTCAGTAAGTGCTTTGGAGTCCATGCACAGAAAATACTATGGAAAAAAATCCCATTGAGTTTATTCAGTTTGGGGTCAGGCCCTGGATAAATTCTAAATATCATTATTTGGTTTTTATAATACAAAGTAAAATCTTTATTGGTGAGAGATTTTTTTTCAGCAAGTTTACAACATAATTCTGCATCCTCAGTCCTTCACAACAATTACTCTTGTCTAATGGGCTCAGATACCCATAGAGTCATTCAAGACGACTTCACTGAAATATAAATAGATTTATACAACAACTACAACAAAAAAGAATTAATACATGTTGAATGCTATTTAATCAGTAGAAGTATAGTGCTGCTATTAAACGTTGCAGTGAATGTAAATTATATTGGTAATTGACTTAGTTATATTAATTAAATTTTTCTTATAAAATAAATGTGCTAGCAGTTCCTTCTGCAAACAGACGACATACTGATGTCTCAGGCACACTTATTCAGTGGACTTCAGGAATTTCACTTTTAAAGCCAGTTTTCTTTAGTAGTGGTCTATCCTAAGTCTAAATCATTTTGCATGCTGAAAATGAACCATGATCCATAATAAGTACTTGTAACATTCTTTAAATAGAGTTTTTTTTTTTTACTAACCTTTTGACAGTAGTCAGCGGTTTTGTATGTAACACTTGTGTCAATGTTCAGTCATTTCTGATGATTCTTATTTAATTCTCAAAATAGAAAAATGCAAGAGAAGTAATTTTGCATTATATTACAATATCTGGAAATGCCAGGTGATTTTTAAAAAAGGAAATTAATTTGCAATTGCTTTTCAGGTTTAAATGGCTAATTATCATCACTTATCTCTAGTTTATTGTAGACTTGTTCTTGATCATTTCATGTTCCCAGTTTTAAAAATATTGACCCAGAAAACAATATAAAAAGTATTTAAAAAATCCTGCACTGATGTAATTAAAGACTGTATCATTATGCACACAGACAAGGAGGGTAGCAATTAATACTGTGTGGGTAAACTGGATAATCTGGCAGTTACTTGCTCTGAGGGCTTCTCTTTCCACCTAACTGACTGCTTGCCTTTCCCTATGGGCTCTCACAGGGCTGCCCCTCCCTTCCCCTCCTGGCTCTGACAGAGCTGCTTTTTTCTGCCGGTGAGGCTCTCTCAGTGCTGCCCTGCCCCACCCGTCCCTTCCCTTCCCGGCTCTGACCAGGCTGCTTTCCCCTGCAGCTCTCCCAGCGCTGCTCCTCTGCTGCGACTCTCACCATGCGTCCGCTTCTCTGCTGGCCCCCACCACTGCAAATTTCTGGCCCCTGGCTCCTGCCCTGCCGCCCTTCCCTCCTCCGATCTCCCGGGAGCCACAATTTTTCTTTAAAGAGCCGCAGTTTGACCATGTCTGGGCATGATAACATAACAGACTCTAACCTAGCTCTGTTTGATGCAAATCCATGAGGTACAAAAAATGGCCCTGGTTATAGAGATGTGATGCTGTGAGAAACTGTCTTGAAACATGTTTTCTGCTGTTGCCACCTTTTAAAAGTTTTGAATTTCTCAGATAACTATTTAAGTTGTTGCCCCAAGGGAATCTGGGAAGCGGTTGCTACCTAGTGATCATGATTTGTAACACATGGTAATTTAATACGTTTATTGGGGGCAGAACAGGTGTATTTTTAAGGTATTAAATAGAATCCCCATAACATGTCAGTCTCATGATCGAATCTGAAGCTACCTACTTAACTTCAGTCTACATTTAGGGCCTGATCCACTTTGAACCCCTTTTACCCCAGTTGGGCAGCATAACAGGGACTTAAATTCCAAAGGGGCAGCCATGTTAGCCTAGTAAAGCAAAAAAAAGCAAGGAGTCTTGTGGCACTTAAAGACTAACAGATTTATTTATCGCATGGGTTTCTGTGGGAGAATATCCCACTTCGTCAGATGCTTTGAAGAGGGAGAATGTTCAGAATAGGATGAAAATAAATGCAGGGGAGTGTAAGACAAGGGGTCAGGTCATACTGCAACAGCAAATCAAACAAGACTTAAATGAGACCCATTTTAAGGCCCTTTTCCACTGCCAGAGTATTAAAAGAAGCTTCAGTGGAATTAAGACTTTAGCCCTCCATTTGTGTTTTCTCTTAGTTTATTATACCCCATTCATTTAAAGAGGCTTGATCATTGATTCCAGAAATGTGAGGCTAAATTTTAAGCTAAAGGCTGATACACTACAAATGTTCTTAGACATTATCACTTATAGACTGACAGATGATAAGTTCACATTCCTGGCCCACTTGGTTGATGTTTGTGGTACATTTCAAGCATCTAGTACAGATGTTGAGTGAGGCTTCAATCTGATGAGTAATATAAAGACACAGTCTTGTAACAGGTTGGAAGTTTTTCATTGAGACAGGATAATGCACATCAAATCATACTTAACTGCTGGATTCAAGGTTAACCTTGACTCTATATATGTAAAAACAAGGAGTCAGGTGGCACTTAAAGACTAACAATTTTTTGCATGAGCTTTTGTGGGAGAAAATCCCACTTCATCTATATATGTATTCTGGAAATCTGACAAAGACAGACAACAAAAACTGAGCGGTATAGATGATGGTAGAGGCTAGATAGGCAGCAAGTGTCATTGTCTCACATTTGTTTAGTAAATTAATAAAAGTACAGTACTTCAATTTAATATTTTTATTGAAGTTTGAATGAAAAGACATCTATGAATTTGTTTTGAATTAAGGCACTTAGTCATGCTGATACTTTCAGCACCAAAAAACCGTCGCCCAGGCCTAATAAATTGCTGTTCAGCAAATACCATAACTTGCTCAGTTGCATCATCAGCTTAGAGGCAACATTGGACTTATAGGTGGCCTCAACATATAATGCTGTCCTCCAAGCTGGTAGAAAGACACCTCTTTTGTGGGCTCTTCTTTTATACACAGATGCAAACAAGTGATATAACAATTTTTATGATGTATTATATGCTTCTCCTTGTATCTTGAACAAAACATCCTAATTCATTCTCCTGTTATTCCATCTTTGTCTTCCTGAGGGGTCAGTGTGTACCTGGCCATCTCTTAGTCTTAGGGTAGCTACCTGAGAACTGTCTCTCTGCCCCATTGTCTCCTGACACCTAGTGTATTTCTTCTGCCAAGCCCTACTCTGGTTCATTCTCTTGGCTCCAGCCAGGCCTACCATGTGACTAAAGAAGTAGGTAGGGAGGAGTGCTGGGGTCACTCCCTTGAGTTAGCATCACTAAGAGCAGTGGTACCAGAGCTACCAAACCCAGCATATCCAAACTGTTAGTGATTTGGGGAATAAAATTACTTTATGCTCACAACATGCGGATGACCCTTTTGTTGCAGGTGCCACCCAGAAACACCCCAGAGAACTTCCCATGAATTACTTGACCTGAGTCTCAGGAGATGGGTCTATTACAGGAGTGGGTAATTGAGGCTCTCGAGCCCTCTAACATGCAGGAGGTCAGACTTAGACGATCATGATGGTCCCTTCTAGCCTTAAAGTCTGAATGAAAAAGTTATTCCTAATATACAACCTAGAGCTCCCCCAGCTTGAGACCACAGCCCCTAGTTCTGCCATCTACCACCACTGAGAACAGCCTAACTCCATCTTCCTGGGAACTCCCTCAAGATAGTAAAAGGCTACTATCAAGTCCTGGAATAAGAATCAGGTGTAAGATCCTGGTGGAGACAAGGCACTAATGGCTTTATCTCATGGATGCACAGTAACGTTGATGGGTGGGGCATTCGCCAATGGAGAGCTGGCTGCAGGGCTGGCCAGCACCATGGGGAGGGGGGCGAGGAGGGAGTGGCAGGGAGCTGGCCACAGAGCCAGCATGGGGTGATGGTGCTGCAGAGAGCCAGCACTAGGGGGATTGTGGGTGTGGGACAGAGCTGCCGGCAGAGGTGGTCCCATGGATCCAGCTGGGGTGGGGCGCATTGGTGCAGTCAGCCCTGGAGCTGCCAGGATGGTGGGGGGAGCAACACAGAGCTGGCTGAGAGGGAGGCAGAGCAGTGGCAGTGCTCTGGCTGCTGGGAGGTGAGACGGGAGTGGTGGTTGTGGTGGTGCTGGCCCACAGGCCATAGTTTGCCCTTCCTTGCTTTAACCCAGGGGTGTCAAACATGTGACCGGTGAGCCAAATGCGGCCTGTGAACCTCTTCCATCCGGCCCCTGGCTGCACTTGGTGGGACCACACACTGTCCCTAGCAGAGAAAGAGAGAGAGATTGAGGTCTTGCATACCCATCACTCTGCAGTGCTGCAAGAGTGTCACATATCTTGACATCACAGAGGGCTGGGTACGTGAGACCACGGTCTCTCCCTACCAGAGAGAGAGGGGTATCGTGGAGCGCAGTTTCGAATACACAGCACTCAGCAGTGTTGCGAGAATGCCATAGTATTTTGACTTATGGTGTGTACGGCCCACTCAAAAAGTACATTTACTGTATACACTTGTGTATAAACTGACCCATGTGTAAGCTGATCCTTGGTTATAAACCCCAGAAACCGGGAAAAATGCATGACCCGTATATAAGCCTCCCCGTGTCCCTGACCCCCTCCCCTCTGGCCCTGCACCACTGGCTTTCACTGCTCATCAACTCGCCCCCTGCACCACTAGCTTCTGCCACATCCCTGGCTCCCTTTTAACCTTGCTGCCAGCTCCCTGTGCTGCCCCAGGCTCTTCCCTAACCTCTGCTATCCTGCTGCCAGCTTCCCCTGAGTCCCTGACCCTTTCCCTAACCCTCCCCACCCTGCTGCCAGCTTCCTGTGCTGTCCCAAGTTGCCCCAATCCTCTTCCTACCCCCTCCACCGACACTCCCCTCCGCCAGGGCCCCCTTACCTGGCCACTCCAGTAGCCACGCCACACGCTGGGGCTCCCAGGCCTGAGCATGCTCAGGATGGGAGATTTCAAAACTCCCAACTACCGTATATACCTGTGCATAAGCAGAGTGACTGTTTCAAAGGGGATTTCAAGAAAGGAAATTCTCAGCTTATATGTGAGTATGTATGGTAAACCAAATCTGGCTTTCCAGAGCAAATAAGTTGATACCTTTAACCTCTGTGCCATTTGTCCAAGTAAATTCCGGGATGAGGTTCTCTCTTTCTTTGTTTAGATATAGCAAGGTAAAGAAACCTATGCCTCATCTCTGCTAGTGCACCACAATGAGTTAGCCAGCTCAGGATGTGTCTTCACTGATGGTGACAAATTCTCTGCTGTCAGATTTCTTTTCTATTTTTTTTTCCTGAGTCGACTGAGCTATCAGTAAAGACGTGAACAGCTGATATCAAACAAAACAAGGAGTCATGTGGCACTTTAAGACTAACAGATTTATTTTTCGCATGAGCTTTCATGGGAGAAAATTCCACTTCCTCCCATCTTTGAAGCATCTGAGGAAGTGGGATTTTCTCCCACGAAAGCTCATGTGAAAAATAAATCTGTTAGTCTTAAAGTGCCACACAACTCCTTGTTTTGTTTGCTGGGCTAGACTAACATGGCTATCCCTTTGGAAGTTGATATCAAGTCATTTTGAGAAAACCACCGCCTCAAGTGACTTAGCGCTCCATCAACAGGAACACACTTCCAATTGGCACAGCACAGTGAAAGATGGCTCACTAAAAGGGAGCTATGAAGTCGATAGGAATAACACAAGTTCCCCTGTGTATCTGGCATAGCTCTCATCAACTACTGCCCAATTTTGCTGGCAGTGTAGACCAGGCACCAGGGTAAACATATACTTTTGAGGGGAAAGTGGAATGTGTGTGTGGTTTTTTTTGCACTGAAGCTGTAATGGTGAAATTTTTTAGCCTGTGTTATTTATATTGCTCTAACACAGACATGGCCAAACTGTGGCTTGGGAGCCACATGTAGGTCTTGAATGAAATAGTGTGGCTCTCAGAAAATCAATTTAGTAGGTAAAAGTATATGGGTGTATGCCTCAGTGCGGTTCTTGAAGGTTTAATAATCCACTTGTGTGGCTCTTGAGTTTCATAAGTTTGGCCACCCCTGCTCTAACGAGTAGGCACTCCAGTCATGGATTAGAACTGAGAACAAAGGACAGTCCCTGCGCCAAAGAGCTGACAATCTAAGACAAGAAATGCAGATGGACATAGACAGGCAGGGAAGTGCAAGGAAATTGAGACACTTTCAGTCACTGATAGGCAGTGGCCTCAGCACACTGGTAAACTTGATTTTTGAGTACACATCACAGCAAAGGAGAGCTTTGGGGGGATTTGGAGATGGATGATGAGGTATTTTTGCAGAAGTTTAGGAGGAACTTCTCTCATGCATGTGGGGATTGTGGGAGAAAGCATCAAGGTGGCTGTGTGAAAATTTAACAGGTGGGTGATGGAGGCTGGCATAGTCACCATCATGGTATGTTGAGGGAGAGAGGTGGCAGGATGGGAGGATGCAGTTTGTGGAGGGCCTGGGAAGTGAAGACAAGCAGCTCCCCTTTGCTGCAGTAGAGAAGTGGAAGCTAGTGAGATGCAAAGAAGGAATGATGAAGTGAAAGAGAGGAAGTTGGGAAAATGATCTTTTCAGCAGCTTTCTGAATAATTCTAAGCAAGGCAAGTGGAGAAGAGAAGTGAAGCATGTAGCTGTAAATGGTTTGTGACATGGTGAGAGCCGTGATGGGAATTTTAGTTGTGGGGAGTCATGGAAAGGTAAGGCCATATCTTGGAGATGCTGTACAGAAAAAATCGCTGAGATGTGAGGATCTAGAGAGAGGTCTGAATCAATGATGGCAGCCAGATTATGGGCCTGAGTTCCAGGAAGGCTGGTGGAGTTGTCCATAAGCGATGGTGAAAGCGGGTAGAGGTAGGAGGACAGAGATAAGGTGCTCTGTTTTAGCCATGTTGAACTAGAGCTAGGGGAATACTCAAGGGGGTACAAGCAGGCCCCCACATAATTACAGGGGCACAGAATTACTTTGAACAGGTAGGGTGCACAGAGATGACTGGCTGGCAGTGTGTGTGTGATGCATGTGACCACACTAAGCCAGTACTGTTGTGAACAAATCTCCAGCATTGGGAAACCAGATGTTCACTGGCATGTCTCACTGTTATGATTGGTGGCAGGGGTGGCTTGGGGCAGGGCTTCGTGGGTCATGTGTGATGTGCATGCCTGACATTAGTGTCCCCACACTCCGGGGGCCCAGCCAGCACAACAAACAGAGCAGTGAGGACATGAGTGTGTTGGGTGCCATTTCTGGTGCAGCAGCTGCAGCACCAGCTGCCAGTAAGATGCTCTGCTGGTCCTGGCGTGTGGCTGCGGAGGTGCCGGGAGCCTGTGGCTGGTTACTAGGATTTGTTGGTGGAGGGTGGAGGCTGCTGCTCAGCTGTGGAGGTTTGCGCTGGCCTGGGCCCAGGCACTTCATGATCTACTCAGGCGTGCTGCAGGGAGCGTAAAGGGGTGATCTTCTCTCCCCTCTCCCCTCTGCTGCATGGCACAGTTGAGCGGTTTCCATAGCAGAATGGGTCTCTGAAGTCCTTTTGGGGTACAGGGACCAGGGGAGTTAATCATCATGGCAGCACCTCTGGAGGAGATTGGGCTGTGGCATTGAGAAAAAGAAACAACAAATCCCCACCCCACATACAACTATCCATATGCTTTCAGGTCTGCTGGCAGAGCCTCCCTGTTTGGCTTTGTTGCTGCTCAACTAGACCCAGAGAGACAGAGGAGCTGATCCCAGGCTCAGCACCTGCAACAGCATCTTCAGCCTGAGTGTGGCTGAGGCAGATTATGGCTCTAGCAGCTGAGTCCCCGGACAGCTGCATGCCACTACAGAAGTATCCTAATGGAGACTTAGGGAACAAAGGGAAGCCAGGTAAGGGGGCATTTCTGGCTGGGAATATGCTGCAGACACACCAAGATGACAGTACCAGCAGCAAGTGCCCAACCCCCATCTGGGGGCAGCAGGGCCTTGATCACTGCCAGGGTTTCAGGGGCACCAATCCCTGGTTCACAGCTGTTGTCTGGTGCACACAGCGATGACTGTGGAGGTGCTGTTGGCTGGGTGTCTCTGACCCCCTTTGACAGCACTGACCCCTCTCAGCCTGGGTTTGTCTCCTCCCCTCTGCTGCGTGTGACCAGGGTGAGACTCCAGGGGGTGGGGACAGACACCCTTGGCCAGGTGGGCATAGCCAGTACTCTGCAGAGGGCAGTGGGGGAATGGGGAGGGGGCAGCTTGAACTCCTGTTACCAGCACATCTGGTTCCTTCTCTCTTTCACCCAGAGCCCCCCAGGCCCTGTGACAGTGTGGCTGGGAGTGCCAGGGGAGGGCACTGGACTGAGGGGAATGGGGACTTCCCAAAGCCCAGCCTGCCTGGCATCCAGGCTCTTCTCCCAGAGAGTCTGAGGGCAGGAGCCATAGACAGGATGTTGCATGTTCCAGGACAGCTCCAGCCCTGGGTTGTCAGTGAGACATGTCCTCACAGCCCTGGCTGATGGGTCTTTTCTCTTTCAGAGCCTCAGTGGGAGCACAGTGAAGGTACCTACAGGAAATGTATTATTATCCTTGCATCACTGTTATTAGCTTTCTTCATTGCTGTCATTGTCCTAGCAGGTGAGTTCTCAGCCCTCCCTGGCCCCCCAGTTACTGTCTCTCCTGGCATGTCCTGTCCCTGGGACAGAGGATTCCTGGGGGACGTTCCTCCAACACCCTCCTTAAGAACCACTGCAGTAGACGCTTCCATCAAGGGAGTCTGTTTTGTGTCTCTGGGTTTTTGTTAGACTTGCTTAAAATTTACAGTGTGGTCTGTTGAACACAGGGCCGTTGGCCTACTAGAAGTATGTGCACCGGTAAGGCTTTAGCTTCCTGTCCTTTCATCCTTGGTCATCTTTAATCGTCCTTGCGAGGGATCACCTTTCTGCTGTGCACGAACAAGGACAGTGGTGCCGTAGGAGAGAGAGAGAGAGAGGCTTAAAAGCCAAATGCTGCAGCTGTGTCTACACAGCACTAAAAGCTCCACAGCACAACAGGGGCTGTAACAGAGCTCAGGCTGAGGCTTAAAATTACCATGTGAAAGGGATCAGAAGGACCACGTGGCCAGTGCCAACATTGCCTTTGGAGCCCCCACCTGTACCTGTGTCCAGACAGAGAACGTGCCCTGAACCTTTTCCCAGGGTCTGGTGTGGATTTACAGAGATCAAATGTGATGTTCCCCTCCCAGAATCTGATCTGTGTGCTGCTGTGCCTCCCCTTTCTCTACCCCTAAACCCTGACTTACTGCTTTGCTAAGTGTCTATCCTCTTCTGGGTTGGTCCACACCAGCCTCCTGCATGTATTTGGTTCCTGGCAGCGGGCATAAGCTCCCCAACTACTCGGGTGATCCCCCGGCCCCAGATATCACACTGGGAATTTCCATCCTACAGAGTTTGAGGCCCTTCCCCAATCACTGGAGGCTTGTGGACGCTGGTTTGCCTGTTTATCAAAGAAATGAGAATGTCCCAGGTCTGCTCGCTCACATTCTCCGAAGTTCAGACAGCTTTAGATAAAAGAAATGCTGGTTTATTGACTGGAACATAATTTTAAGTGAGTATATAGCAAATCAGTGCCCAGTTATTTAATAAAGGAGTTGGAGGTTACCACAAGCAAATAAAAGACATAAAACGCGTGGTAACCTAACATCATTGTCCAGCATTACTCATAATAGTCAGCTGATGATGGTTTTACAACCATTCCTTGCCTGTCCCTAGGCAGGACCTAATCCTTGCTGTAGATGGGGTTGTTTCAAGCTGGTGTTTCTCTGGCCAAAAGCTTCCCCCAGTTCTAAGCCCCCTTTGCTCCTTTCTTCCTGGGCTGAGGTCATTCTTCTCCCCACCTGAACCAGGGAGCTCAATTTGCATTGTCTTTAGAATCGTAGAATATTAGAGCCGAAAGGGACCTCATGAGGTCATCTAGTCCAACTCCCTGCTAAAAGGGGGTTGAACTAGATGTTCTGAGTCTGCATGCTGAGAGATGGCTCTGATTGTCTGGCCCACTCCTGAAATACATGGAACATGTTTCACATAAGCATATGTAAGATGCTACAGGCAACATAATGTGTGCCTTGCATGACATAACTGGCACCAAACCACACAATAATATTGCAAATTGAACAGGAAAGTCTCACAGATCATAGTCCAGGGTGTATCATGTGCCACCCTGGCCTGCAGTTCTCCTTACTAGAAAGCCAGGCTGTAGAGGCCATCCAATGAGATAGGTGGACACTGCATCTTGTTACATGGGTGCTAGGACTGTTGCTCTTGTCTGCTCCATTGGAATCGTGAAACCAACAAAAGCATCTTGTTCCCACTCCTGGCTGGTGGGCACTGGAGAGAGCTGGTCAAAACTCTTTTTTATGCCAGAAAAGATCATCAAAGGAAACAACCTCTGTGAGGCTGAGAGCAAGCTGGAATGATTTGTGTGTGGGAGACCAACTAATGTGGGCTGTAGGGCAGTTTAGCACATGCTTGTCCAACCTAAGATCCATGGGCCAGGCTCTGGCCCAGTAAAGGGCTGCTATCTGGCCCTCAAACTGTTTCACTAGGATCTGGGAGCTGTGACCAGGCTGGGGCCTTTTTAATTCTCCTGCTGTGTATATGCATATGCATGTGGCCCAGGGCAGGAGGCTTGGCCTGGAAGCAAAGGTCCAGACCCTTTGAGTGAGGTAAGGTAGGTGGGTGGCTTGCAGGAGTGGGAGGTGAAAAGGATGAGTCAGGGATCCCAGGCTGGGTTAGAAAGGAGACGTGAAGTCAGGATTGGGGTGGGGTAGGGGTGCTAGCTGGGGTGGAGGGGTGGGGTTGAGGGGAAGGGCATAGGGCTGGAGTCAGGGCTGGCAGAGTGCGGCAGGGTCCTAGAAGCATACAGGGCTGAGATTGGGCCCGGGGGCATTGCGGGACAGGTGTGGTGTGGAGCCAGGGAGGTGATGTGGCACTGGGAAAGGGACTGATGGTAAGGTTACCAGATGTCCAGTAAAAGGAGGACATGTCCTCCTTTTTACCCTGAGATCTTCCATCTGGCATGTATTTGATTTTTGTCCAGCTTTTTGCTGGATGCCATGCACACTGGGGGAAGCATTCTGGCTGGGCACTCTAAAAATAGAGGCATGCAACACAACTAGCACATTCCCCTGATGGCTCAGAGGGGTCTGTGGCAGGCAGGAGCAAGCCCAGACACCCCTCACATCCTTTCTCGGGGCCTGGGTAGGCCCAACCCCTCCTGGCCTCAGCAGTGCATGCCCCCTCTTTCTCGTTGGAGCCACCGTCATATGTAACCTCCGACCCCAGTGTGGCTGTGATTCCCTGCAGTGGGCCCTTTCCTGACCCTGTCCCACCGGCTGAGGAGGCATGGGCTGGGAAGGTGTGGGCCTTGAGCACTGTTCCCTCTAAGCTGTACCTATGTGCACATGCACACAGGTCGTGAAACCCATGCACACAACAAAATAAAGTGCGCACAATAAATTCAACAGTGCTAATATTAGCACACACAAAGAAGATTTTTTGCTCACAGAAATTTTTTACACACACAGCCTATGAAAAATTAGAGGGAACATTGGCATGGGGGGGGCAATAGTTGGAGTGAGTGATGGTGTGGGGCAGGCATTTGGGGGGCAGTAGTTGGGGGTGGGCGAAGGGGGCCCAGTCATGTATGTGCCCTCCTTTTCGTACTTCCCTGTCCTCCTTTCCATGCTTTGGTATGTGGTAACCCTAGCTCGGGTGTGGCATGGAGTTGGCAAAGGTGCAGGGAGGGGGTGGTGCAGGCCAGTAGTGGAGTGAGGGTGGGGAAGGGGTTTGGGGGGGTGACTTGGGCTGGGGTGGTGGTGTGGGCTTTGGATCAGGTCTGGGGTGAGGTGGCATGAGGCTGAGATCGGGCCTTGGGGGGTAGTGTGGGGCAGGGGGTGTGGTGTGGGGCTGGGAAAGGGGTTGGGGGCAGCTTGGAACAGGTGATAGCACAAGGCTGAGATTGGGGGCAGCACGGGGCAGAGATTGAGACAAGTAAGGGGGTGGCATGGGGCTGGGAACAGAGCAGGGGCTGGCTCAGGGCTGGGGTGCTAGTATCAGAGCACAGGGGGAAGGGTTTAGGGAGCCGACCCAGTGCAGGGCTGGGGCACCAGGAGCTGGTGAGGTTGGGGGGGGAAGGAAGCAGTGGGTCCCACCCGCTACTGGCACTGGTCCCTTGCCCACCTGCCTCAATCTTATTACCATCCCTCCCCACCACCGTGCCCCTTCTACCACACCATCCCATACTACCAGGCTCCCCTACTACCCAACCCCTGTCGTCTTACCATCCCTGCCCTGCCTCTGTTCCCTGTGCTCTGCCTGGCCACCCCTGTCCTGCCTATGTTCCCCACTCTCCCTTGTTGCCCCTGCCTTATCCAAAATTTGGTCACTAGCCCCCTGAGTGAGGAAAGATTTGAAATGTGGTCCCTCACCCCTGGTTTAGCAGTTCATAACCATTGTGACACTACTAAAGCTGTCAATTTCCAAAGGGATAGCTGTGTTAGTCTAGTTCAGCAAAAAAAACAAGGAGTCATGTGGCACTTTAAGACTAACAGATTTATTTTTCACATGAGCTTTTGTGGGAGAAAATCCCACTTAGATGCTTTGAAGATGGGTGAACTTACTAAAGCTGTCTCTGCTTATTCATCTGTTGCAGTGGTCTCTTAAATCCCTCCTTGTTGTTAGTTATGGTGAGCCCTCTGCTGATGTCCATTGGCACTGAAATGTTTGAATGGCTGTGCGAATGTTTCTGCTCTGTTTTGAGGAAGATATAGAAGTGATTCACTTCTTACTACAGCCAAGGTTCCTGGCCATTCAGCTTATTGCTAGAGCTCTGGTGCCACCATGTGGTCAGATCACATCCCTGTGTGAAAGCTACTTCACTTCCTTCTCAGGGTATGTCTACACCAGTGGCTCCCAACCTTTTTTCTGCCATGGCACACTGATACCACTAATTATTTTGAGGCACACCACCATTAATTTGAATATACATGTGTTAAATCGTGAATATTCAGGAGCCACAGCACACTGGTAAGGAAATGCTGCTGTATGTGGGGTGGTAGGGGCAGCAGAGCAGCAGTGGCAAGAGTAGAGGCGAGGGGAGGTCGGGGGGGCCATGTGGGGTGGCTGGAGAGAGTGTGGGGCACAGAGCAGAGCAGGGTGTCAAAGGAGGGCAAGGGTGGCTATATGGGGGAAGGCAAGAGAGGAGAGAAGGGATGTCAGCGGAGGCTGTGTGGAGTGGAAGGGGGGAACCTGAAGAGCAGGAGTGCAAGGTAGGGGAGTGTGGTGCAATGCCCCTTTCTCTCTGGCAGCTCCACTGCCTGCAGCAGCCACTTGCTCCTGACATGCCATGTTGCCAGCAGCACTGCCGCTCTGGGTGCTCCCTCCTCACCACGGTTCCCTGTTGCCAAAGTGACTCCCTCTCTCTCTGTTGGCTCCCTGCTGCTGGCAGTGGACCCTCCCCTCCAGTGAACCTTTCTCCCTGCTTCCTACTGCTCCTGATGGCCGTCCCCGCCAGGCCCCCCAAGCCTCACCAGTGGCAGTGGCAGCCTTTGTCCCTGGCCATAGCCAGACACCAGTGGGGGTGATGGCCCCAGGTCCCTAGCCGGGGCCAGATGGGGCCATCAGAAGCATCCCAGGCTAGGGCCACAGCCAGCCTCTGCCACTGGCAGCATCTGCTGGGATCAGACTTCACCTTTGCCAGTGTCAGCCCCATGACCCCTGGCGGCTCCAGAACCCTGCCATGCCCAGATCGGGCTGCGGGGCTTCCCAAGGTGCCAGGCTGCGGCTGGACACTGGCAGCAGATCCTGGATTCTGGCCGGGGCCAGATCCCTCCTCCACTGGTGGTAGCTCCTGGACCCCAGCGGGGGCTGGATCTGGTTGGCAGCAAATCCAATCTCTGGTAGAGGCTGGGGCCAGAGTCCACTGCTGGCTTTGGTCCCTCTACAAAGCATCTGACAAAGTGGGATTATACATATGAAAGCTGATATAATAAGTAAATTTTTAGTCTTTAAAAGTGCCACAAAACTCCTTGTTTGGTCAGGACTAATTCATGTGGGGTATTCCTTATTACTCTGTTATCCTCTAGGTCTTTTTTTTTAAGAATTTGATCCAATTGAAATACTCCTGGTGTTACGCTGACAGTGATTGGGGAACAGACCCTGTCAGGGAAGCTTCTACACCTCAAAGTCTGCTTCTAATGTTCTGTTAGGTGACTTCCCTTTTTGGCAGCATTGTTGTGGCCCAGTGGGGCTGACATCCTCCCCTCTGCTGGGTCCAGCCCTTTCAGATTTGTCTTTTATCTCCTGAATTGGGTGTTCACACTTGGCTCTCTCCAGGTGAGAATAAAGGAAAAAGCAGGGAGAGGGAATCAGCCTGCTCAGGGTAGCAATCTGTGTCCTGGCTGATCATAACAAAATCGAGCTTTTCCTGTATTCTCCTGCTGGTCATTTAATAACTCTTGGGCCTAGTTAACACTTTATGCTGATTTGTGGAAATCGTCTCTTTCTGCATCCTCTTGAATGCAGACCCAACATGCCATGCCAGCAAAATGAGGAGTGGTAGAGCCCCACGGCTGGTTCAATTTCTAACAACTTCTTGGTTCCTCTGTGTCCTCTGAGCAGCTGCCGGAGGCTGAAGGAGTCTAAAATGTGGATCTGATGAGATTGCTCCTATTTGCTGTTCTTAGAGAGCAGGCATATATGTCTCGCTAATTTCATAATCCTGTGTTTATTATTTTCAGTGTTATATGTGAGATCTGTGGGTACTGGAGCCATCTCAGTTGTCCCTTCTCATGACACCGCTATGGTCCGCTCTCTGGGCCCCTCTGCTATCCCTCACTGCCTGGATGGCTGGATCGGATACCAAGGGAAATGTTACTATTTCTCAAAGGAAGAAAGGAACTGGGGTTCTAGCCAGAACTTCTGCTCTTCATTCAATGCTTCTCTGGCTGCCATCGACACCCAGCAGGAAATGGTAATACGCATGCAAAGTCTTTGACTGCAGTAGACTGGGCTTAGTGTGACAGACTTGGGCAGAGCCCCATCTCTGTCTCTGTCGTGTGAGTTGGAGCTCTGATGGCTCTCAGGATTGGAGGCAAGAGTAGGGTTACGAGATACCAAAGCCTGGAAAGGAGGATAAGGAAGTAGGAAAAGGAGGATATTGGAGGACACATGGGGAAAATGTAGTATTAACAATATTCTTCTGTTTTAGGGGTCCTGGAACACTTGCCCCTAAAAATAGGGTGTTCCTGGGCGTTCCAGCATACTTTAACCCCTGAAAGTAAAAAGCCAGACAAAATCATATATTTTAAAATGCCTGCCGGATGGAGGACATGAAAGTAAAAAGGAGGACATGTCCTCCTTTTGCCTGACATCTGGTAAGCCTAGGCAAGAGTGAATGAGATTCTGGAAGCTAAATCCCTGGCCTGGCTATAAATGTGGCTGTGGTCACAACAGACCTTTTGAACCCTCTGCTTCTTAGTGGAGGCTGGAATTTTATGGCTTCCCAGCCTCCCTTATCAAGTTTTGGGTTTTCTTGGTGTTATCCCAGGAGGCCCAGGTCACCTCCTGAATGTGCCAAAATCAGGGCAAGCGTCAAAACCAAGGAAGGGCCAAACCCCTAAACCACTGATGGGTGGTACTTAAACCCAGTCTCCCAGTCAGTAACAAAACATGCTTCTGATTCCCCACTCTGGTCATCACCAAGCATAACCAAAACAGAAACAGCCCCCTTAGAGCACATCAGTTCCTATGGTTCCCTCTAGCCACTGGGTCTCTTTAAGAACTAGATTCTCCTGACCCCAAAGGGCCAGCCACATCACCCAGAACAATACAGGCTTGCATCTTACTCAAAATACCACGCTGCCAGCCAATTCTTTAGTAACTCAACTAAAGATTTAATGTAAAAAGAAAACAAACAAGATATGAGAGATGGTAAAGGGTCAAAGTGAATCACATACATACAAATGATTTAGAGTCCATAGAAACCAAATCCTTGAAGATCCTGTAGTTTGCAGATTAGTCCCACTCCTCTGTTGTGCACCCAGCAGCAGCAGCTGTGTGGATCTTAGTCCTTTGTTCAGTCCCAGGAGAATACTTCCAGAGGGGGGATGTTGGTTGCAGACAAACTGAAGACAAAATGGAGATGGGTTCCCTGTCTTTTATCTCAGAGTCCTTGCCAGATCAAAATGGAGCTGGGCCACATGGTCAGTCTGGATAACTGGTCCAACAGGTTTCCTCTTAGGACCATTCCAGCTGGGACCCCTCCTAGTGGGCCATTAATATGACAATAGTTTGCAGATGCCTAGTCTGGGATTGCCTTAGCTCAAACAACTTGGAACACACACAAAACAAATAAGATTCCGAATTTCTAATACAAATATGATACCTACATATAAATCATATAATTATTCCTAGCAGATTGTAGCCTTTCTATTGATACCAAACATGGGATATCCAATATGGATTATTGCAAATATGAAATATTAATATGAAAATAATCATAAACAGTCCCCTAGACCCACACGGCGTCACCCCTGGTAAGCAGCCAGAATGACTGGAATTGGTGTCTGAGTCTTCCTCCATCCTCAACTAATAGATCTAAGGGAGCTGGAGAAGAGGAGAAGCACAAGAGGGGAGACTGTTCTCTTTGGTATGGGGGTGGGGAGTACTGTGTGCAGAAGGGATCCCCCTGTTATAAGAGTACAAAGGGGAAATCCAACCTCACAGTGAGACACAAGATGAACCCTAGCCTGTACTAGAAGGTTGAACTTCTTTAATGGGTGTGTCTTTCCTCCTCTTATGGTAGAGTAGAGACGTAGTTATAAGGGTGTCCTGGAGCAGTATGGCTGAGTCCCTTTCCTGTACCTGTGTAACTGCTTCTGTATATAAATGTTCATCCAGACTCATGGGGGCTGTAACACTTCACCTACTCTGGGATAGCTCAAGTGCTAAAGGTTTGTATGTCAGCAAATCCTTAGCTACAGCTGAGATTCTCTGCTGCATAAAGCCCTGCAGGGCAGGATAGAGAAGCAGTGCAGAGTCTAATGCACACTGTCCCTGTGTTAAGGATTTCATGATGCGCTATGCAGGCGTCACCGAGCACTGGCTTGGCCTCAGAAGAGAATTGAAGCAACCCTGGAAGTGGGTGAATGGAACCCAACTCAGCCAGCAGCTGTGAGTCCATTTCTTTCTCTTTGTTTCCCTGGTGATAAATCACAAGCAAGTGAAATGCTAGCTTGGACAGATCCATAACTTACCACATTATAGCTTTTAAACTTCAAATGTATTGAAAGCAACAGTAAAATAGAATCATAGAAGATATTTGTTGGAAGGAATCTCAGGAAGTATCTAGTCCCACTCTGTGCTCACAGCAGGACCAACCCCTGCTATACCATCCCAGCCTGGGCTTTGTCAGGGCCTTAAAATCCTCTAAGGAAGGAGATTCCCCCACCTCCCTAGGCAACCCATTCCAGGGCATCATTGCATTGCTCAGAGCCATCCCTTGGGGAGGGTGGGGTGAGAGAGGCAATCACCCTGGGCCCTGCAGTTCTGGGGGCCTCACACTGTCCTGCCAAGCAGGGCAATGCAGGTCTCGCACCACTGCCCCCTCCCCATGCCAGGGGACCAGGCTAGCTGGCCAAAAGCAGCACCCAGCTCAGTGGTCCCAGTCCCCTCCTCTGCCACCCCCTGCCACGTGTGCTGCTTTCAGCTCTGTGCTGGAGCGCTGAGCTGGTTCCTGGTATGGGCCAGCCAGAGAAGGGGCCTGCCTCTCCCCTGGGCCGGCTGGCCCCATCCCCCACTGCTGGGGTGGGAGTGGGGGAGCTGAGTGGGGGCCCTGCAAAGGGCAATTTGCGCCAGGTCTGGGGATGGCCCCGGCCCTGCTGGTGAAAATGTTTGTCCTAACATGCAACCTCAGAGCTGTTGCTGGGGGTTGCAGGACCCAGGACACATCAGCTGAGCTCACACAGTCATGGACAAACCCACCCAGTGGTTCTCTCCCTTGCTCTCTCCTCTACATGCAATTGCTGAGCAGCTGTCACAGTTGTGTGGGCCCAGAGACCACTGCTTATCTGTGTGCCTGTCTGGGGACAGCAGGAGCATCCTTAAGGGAGGGCATTTTGCAGACCCATTTTCTGTTCTCACTATGGAGTGGGTGGAGGCAGCAGGAGAGAGAGTCAGAGGGGCAGATGCTCCTGGGCTTCCCAGCAGCAGGAGGGGGTGGGGTGGCTGATTCTGCCCTGGAGCCCCATCTTCATCTGCCTGGCCC
The DNA here is from genome assembly GCA_007922195.1 of Podocnemis expansa. Lineage (NCBI taxonomy): Eukaryota > Metazoa > Chordata > Testudines > Podocnemididae > Podocnemis > Podocnemis expansa. The sequence goes on from ML682091.1 coordinate 232,671, forward strand.
TGTGCAGCTGGGGTCCCAGCAGCTCCTATTGTGCTCAGTGTGGGTGAAGAGGGACCAGGTCCAGGAGGATGCTTGCTTCCCCTGTAGCAGGAGCCCGCAGCCTCTAGCAGGCTGGAATTGTGGCTGCCAGAAAAGCCTGGTAGGCTATGGCTGCCTGTAACAGTTGGGCCGATATTCTGAGGGCCCAGCCAGCATCTGGCCTCCAAGGCCATGGCTTGGGGACATGGGTCCATGTACCCCCCTCCTTTTGGCACACCACTAGCAGGCCCCACAAAGTGCAGGGCCCAGTCCAGTTGTCCTGATTCATCATACCGTATAGCCTACACCCTCCCACACACTGCAGTTTAAGACCACCATTTGCAGTTCTTTCATCTGCCACCACTGAGAGCAGCCCAGCTTTGTCCTATGTGGAAACGCCTTTAGGTATTTGAAAGCTGCTCTCGAATCTTCCATTGCTCTTCACTTCTTCAGGCTAAACAACCTTGGGTCCCTTAGCCTCATAAGTCACGCTTCAGCCCCTCACCATTTGATTTGCCCTCCACTGGAGGACTCTTTCCAATTTGTCCACATCCTCCTTGTAGTGGGGGCTGAAGCTGGACACAATATTCCAGATGTGACCTCACCAGCACTAAATCGTGGAAAATAATCACATCCCTTGATCTGCTAGCAACACTCCTATTGATGCAGCCCTCTTTGCAAAATAGGGCTTGACTCTCCTGTACAGCATAGCACTGTGCAGAGTGGCACATGCTCTCTCTCGAGTTAATCCTGCTCCAAGCACCCTTTCTATAGTGTGCTGTCCCCCCCCATGCCCTTTGGGCCAGTGTCTCCACTGATTCACATTGGCAGGGAGACAGCCCTGTTGTAATGCCAGAGTACCTGGCATTAGTAGCTGCTGCATTTCTTTCACTTGGGCTACATCTATCTTGGACCCAGGTCCTCCAAAGCACCTAGCTCCCACTGATTTTAATGGCAGTTAGGGGCAACCATCTGAGGAGCAGGGCCTGAGTTACTTTGAATCTGAAGGTGTTGAAAAGACATCTGACTATTCTGCTAATACACTATTCCAGTGCACGTGGATTTCCATGCTCTGCAGCTCAGATAGATTTTGCTGGCTGGGCACTGCTCCCTTTGTATTAAGGCAGCCCCTGACTAGCTCCATGACTTATATTACAGGTTTCAAGTAAAAGGAGAAGGGGACTGTGCGTATCTGAATGGTGTCTCTGTAACCTCTTCAAGGTGTGATTCTGCAAGAAATTGGATCTGTAGCAAACCTGATGCATATACAGAGAGAAAAGAAGATTCAGTGGAGAGGGGCTAGATAGAATCTTACTGTGAAGGTCAATTATGAATCTGAAGTGTCAACGGAGGTGGCAGACATAATGGCCACCCCACCCCCCAACGCAGCCCTCTAGACTATGGAGCTCACAGGGAGGAGTGTTAAGTATGGATCTCCCCAGATGGGTCTCATCTCCAGGCTATCCAGCTCAAGGGGAAGAGTGTTAAGGATCGATCTCCCCTGATGGGCCTCAATTTCCTGTGTGAGTTTCTACCTCCCTGGCCTTGTGTCATCGGGGGGTGGGGGGGGGTGAGTTCCTACCCCCCCAAACAGTTTCTCGGCACCCCCCTCACCACGAAGGAGGGGTCCCAGTTTTATCATTGGTCCTGACCAGAATCCCACTCCCAATTGGCTATTTTTACTCTGGCTGTGCAAAATTCTATTTAAACCCCCTGTCTCAGCTAGCTTAGTGTTCTCCCACCCTCAAATGCTAAAGGGCACGTCGCGACCCGGTCGGACTGATCCCCCGACTGAGACAGGGAGCACCCACCCACGAGACATTTTTTTTTTTGGGTGTACACGAATTGCCGGCCGAACGATTAAGTACTGGGATGTTGCAGCTGGTCTGCCTCCTCGCTTTGGGTTCCACTACAGTGCTAGGACAGGTATTATAAATTGGTACAAGCCTCCTACTTCTCTTAATTCTTCTCTTTGGTATCATTCATGTATAGTCTGTAATTCTAGCCTCCTTAATTGAGTTTTGTATAGTCTGTGTAGCTGTTTATTATTCCATTTGCATCCTGTACAATCTTTTCATGATATAGATGTTTAATTGCCTAGCATAGTTGTTATTTCGTCATATGTTTTATTAGCCATTTGTATCTTGCTTTTTTTTTTTTTTATTGTATAGTTGTTTGTTGCTCCACTTCTGCTCTAAACTGCTAGCCCCAAACCGCCCCAGTATACACGGGGGGGGTGTGGGAGTTTAGTTTCTCTCATCTGATTCCTTCATCCTGCCGCCCACCCTTCTTGGCTAGCAAGGAGGAATGGCTTTGTGCCATTGGTAAGTATGCATCGGGTGGGCTGATCAGTGCCTATACCGATGTTGAGGCAGTAAAAGGCCAGAAAAGTCCTTGACTTATTATGGCCACCCTCTTGTAGGTCATTACTCCATACTGTTATTTAGCTGTAAGTATTTTTGTTGGTTGTAAGTGTTTTGCATAGACTTTCATGCTTTATCCTATTGTTTGGTTGTAGGTGTTTTATAAGTGTTTTATATAGACTTTCTTGCTCCACACTGTTAGTGGTTATAAGTGTTTTACATAGACTTTCTTGCTCCACATTGTTAGTTGGTCATAGGTGTTTTATGGTAGCACTATAAAAGTTGTTTTTTTTTGTTTACTTGTCTTGATTTGTTTCTTTCTTTCCTTTTTCTTTTCTCTATAATTCCATTTATGCATTGTTTATAAGTATAGCTTTTTTTTCTTTAGGCAGTGTTTACAAGTATAGCCTTGTCCCCATCTATGTAGTGTTTATAAGTGTGGTTTTAATTTGTACCTTGTATAGTCCCTTTACTACATAGCTGTTTATTATCCCACTTGTAGTTTGCATAGTCCCTTTCGCTGTGTAGCTGTTTACCTCCCCCCTCCCCCCACTTAGACATTTTTGTTGCTATTTCATTGTATGCCTTTATGAGACCACTATAAAATTTTTCTATTGGAAATTGGTGTCCGTCTCCTTGGTGGGTGTTGCTGGTCCATTGCAGCTGCATCGCGAACCCGGGGTTCAACATGAAGAAGGATGGGACCCATTTTAGATACTTTAGACAAAAACTTTGAAACAGTTGGAAACAAGCAAGGTCTCCAATTTCATCTCCACAGGAGAAGGAGGAGCAGATATGGACTATTCCCTGTTTTTACAATGGTTGTAGGGCTAAAGATGAATTTATACCATCAAACTGTTTCAGATACAATTTCTACATAGAATATTCATTGATAAAAATGCCATGCTCCTTCATTCACATGTAACTCCATAGCATAACCAAAATGCTATTTTGAATTATTTATTTCATTTTGTATTGCTGACCCTAAGTTTTGCTGAAACTCTTTTTGGCTGTATGAACTTAGTTTGGATGTGTGAAAGAAGGGTGTGAGTGTGATGGGATCAGTCTCCAACTCCAGCCTGTCCTGATGACAAACTGCCAGCACCACCTTAATGACTGAAGAACGATGTGGACAAACCTGCAAAAGCAACAAGTGTCCACCCTAGAAAGAAAGAGACAAAAAGCCTCATCAAGAACAAGATCAAAGTCACATCTGCCATTAAATGATGACCATGGTCATACAGTGCCCTGAGGCAGTGTGGACACAGCATCCGTGGACAAAGATGGGTGACAATGCATCTTTTAAGTAATGTTCTGCACAGCATCCAAAAATGTCTGTGCACAGCTGTGTGCCTGGCATACTCCCCGCCCTTCCTCATTCTCGGCTTCCCTGGCCAGGTAGCCACCACCAACTCTGACCCTCTGCAATGACCTCAAGCTGTGGTCTCAAGAAACGATCAGGACTGGTAACTATACCTGATAAACTGCAGAACATGTTCAGGGGGCACCATTTGTGTGCATGCATGGGTACTAGATAGTTATCAACTGTTATTTCTTATCATAAATGTGGCATATTGCCTTGTCCCCTGACTAAGATCCTGCTAGTATAGCTAGGGTTACCAGATGTCCGGCAAAAGGAGGACATGTCCTCCTTTTTGCCCTGACGTCCTCCGTCCTCCAGGCATTTTCAAAAAAGTGCTTTTTGTCCAGCTCTTTGCTGGACACTGGTGCAGCACTCTAAAAAGAACTGCACGGTGTTCATGCACCACGCCGAATGCTTTCCCCTGCCTGCCGGCTCAGCAGGGGCTGAGGGGAGCAGGAGCGAGCCCAGCGGCTGGACTTTCAGAGCACTTGGCCTGGAGGTTCCACCCCTGCCAGACCAGGTGCATGCAGTGTGTGTCCCCTCTTCTTGCCTGGCCGGTGCCATTTTTAGCCTCTGAGCTCTTCGGATGCCAGGCGGCTGCAGGTAGGTTCCCTGTCTGTGAGTTCCTGCAGTAGGCTGCAAGCCCGTCACTTCCCGATCCAGTGGCACTTAAAGACTAACATGAGCTTTTGTGGGAGAAAATTCATCAGGCACTTTGAAGAGGGGGGACATACAGAATGGGGTGAAAATAAAAGCAGGGGAGTGTGAGACATGGCATACTGTAAAATGACAGTCCTAATCCCATTATTCTTTTATTATTTTTTTGTTATGCAGAGGTCTAATTTTTTTTTGTTGCTATTCTTTGAGTATCTTTCAATTTTACTATCTTTCCAATATCAAGGCATGACCTCTCGCCAGGGTGTTTTAAGACAATCTGTTACCTTCTCACTTTTGTTGTGTGGGCAGTTCTATGTGCTGTGATAATACTGTAGGTCTCTTTCCTCCTCCTCTTCAGCAACATTCATTGTTTTACATTCTACTATTAAGGAAACCTTGCCTAAAGAAGTCTATATGATGCCACAGGGGACTGGCCCTGGTGCATGCAGCACATGTCCCCTCTTTTTGCCAGGGCCAGTGCCATTTAGCCTCTGATCCCAGGCTGCCAGGCAACTGCAGGCAGGTTCCCTGTTTGTGAGTTCCTGCTGCAGGCAGGTCTCTTCCTGCTCCTGCCCCTAACACTGACCTGTTTCCCTGGGCTGCTGTTGGCTAGCTGCCCTTGTGGAAGAATTCCGTAGCTGAGGTCTGACAGTGTTAAGACACAGATGGCTCAGTAGGCCTGAGGGGGAAAATTGTAAAAGAGTACACTCAGAATGCCATTGGAGATAGAGTGAAAAAACTGCTGGCCTGCAGGACTTTAGTTAGTGTCTCTCTGTGTCTGCCTGCTCCAGACACTTTTTCTTCAACAGTTTTGCTGACATCCTTGACTTATACTAAACATTCTCTTATCAAACCTGCTTAGATGGCATTAACTCTGACACTGTTAAGTTGTTATGTGAGATTCTTTTCCCTTTGACCTTGATTTCTTTTAAGGAAATAATATCAGTTTGCACCAATTAAAGAATGTTAGAGCTTGTATATGCATGTATGTTAATATTGCTGATAAGCTATAAAAGTTTCTGTAATGCATCTCAGGGATGGAGACCAGCACCTAAGTGCTCTCTCCCACACTGCAGTGTGTATTTTTTGTTTTGTTTCTTTTTGTTTTCCTGTAATAAAGCTATTACCTGGTTGGTTCTGCACTCAAGTTGGGTTCAGCTGTTTTTCTTTGACACCCTGGCTTCCTTGCTGCTGTGTGGTATGTACTGCACCTGTCTTGACTCCTGAGAGTTAATGTGATGTAGCTACTTGGGTTTTAGGTACCCAAACTTCAGCCACCTGGTATTGCAGTGCAAACATGTACTGGGCTATGTGGCAAAAGAAGCAAGGAGTCCAGTGGCACTTAAAGAGTAACAAATTTATTTATCGCATGAGCTTTTGTGGGAGAAAATCCCTCTTCATCAGACACTTTGAAGTGGCAGTACTGACAGAATGGGGTGAAAATAAAAGCAGGGGAGGGTAAGACATGGCATAGTGTAACATCACAGGCTTGATCCCATTATTCTTTTATTTTTTGTTATTCAAAGGTCTAATATTTTTGTTGCTGTTCTTTGAGCATCTTTCAATTTTACTGTCTTTCCAATATCAAGGGATCATCTCTCACCAGGGCATTTTAAGACAATATGTTACCTTCTCATTTTTGTTGTGTAGGCCATTCTGTGTGCTGTGACAATACTGTAGGTCTCTTTCCTCCTTCTTTTCAGCAACATTCATTGTTTTATATTCTACTATTAAGGAAAGCTTGCCTGAAGAAATCTGTTAGTCTATCAGATGTGTTGTGGAAATTTGCATTTCTTCAATCATATTATCTCTCAAGGCCTATCTAAGAAATTTCTGTGCCAGAATTAAATTCCAAAATGGGGTTAGCACTGACAAGCATGTAAAGAGGAAGCAGAGCATAGTGCATAGTGGAAAGTTACTGGAACTAACTGTTTAAAAAATGAGGAACAAAAGAATGAAAAACAAATATAAGGTATAACCATAAAAGGACACGTGTAAGAAATCTTCCTGTATCAATAGTCACATGTATAACGGTTTAATAGGAAGTAAGATGTTTGTTACACTGTATATAAGTGTGTGCGATATCTAAGGGGGGGTGGGGAAGCTTACTGACTTCTTTGGGGTTCTGTAACCTTTCTCTTCTTGTACAGGAATAAACAGCTGCTTGACTGCTATATCCTGATGTCTGGTCCTAATTGACTCATCTAGGCACCCAAAGGGAGATTTACTCCAATGACAGATGTCACAGGACTCTTGTTGTTTTTGCTATACCAATAAAACTGTCAGTGCTTTAGCTTCATCCTGCTATAATCATACCAGTATAATGGAAATACCACTTGAGCGCTAAACTCTTCTTGAGCAGGGCTCCCTAAAAATAGAGCAGCGTGCAGCAACGTGGCATTCCAGCAAGTTCCCTTGCTGGCTCAGCTGTGGGCAGGATGGGAGTGAGTCTGGCCACTCCTGCCCTCGTTTCCCAGTGCCTAGGGAGGTGTGGAAGTGGTTGGAGCTTGGCTGGGCTTGGGGTTGAAGGGGAGTGAAGACGTGGTATACGATATAGGGCATGGGGGGTGAGGCTGGAGTAGAGACATGGGGGGAAAAAAGAGAGATCTGATGGGGGGGCAGGCATTTGGGGCCAGTTGCTGGGGTGGGTGAGGCCCAGAAATTTAGGAGGTTTCCAGCCCCCCCCAACAACTGTACTCTAACCCATTTACTTACAATTAAAATTTCAGTTTTATAATATGAAACTATTATAAATTTTACAGTATTCCTCATTGAGTGCCAACTGGTGTTAGCTGCAGGCAAGACAAGACCTATTGAACCTACACAGTATACTGGTTCTCACATCTATCAAGCAATTTTAATTACGTCACGTTTAAATTAAGTGGTCTGTTTTGTTACTTTTGTACTTTAACTTTAGTAGTTTCCTATTTGGTGTTTTACTTTGTGGCATTTTTTTTTTCCTGTCTATATATGGTGTACATAGAAATCATTATTTAATTTGTTTCTTACATTATGTCATTATTTTGGTGATCAAAACTACACAAATTAATTAGCAAATGGCTTCAGTAAGTTCAGTTAAGCTTAGAATGTGCAAATTCTCTGATGCAATGAAAAAGAAATATCCATGTTTCAGTGATGGTCGTCCTGACAGTGAGGCAAAGTGTTTGATCTGTGAATGTTATGTGTCGGTGGGGAATAAATAAATGATTTGGAGGAGCACTGTGACAGCGAGAAACATCGGAAACTTGTCAGAATATCATCATCATCAACCAAGGTTACGCCATTTTTTTGCCTGGAAGAACTCAGACATAAACAAAAAGGAACATGCTGCTGAGGCAACATTGTCATATCATGCAGTTAGACATCATTAATCTTACAAGTCAATGGACTGCACTGCATTTTTAACGCACAGACTGTTTCGAGATTCTGAGACTGCCAAAAATACAGCATGTGCAAGAACAAAAACTGAAGCAATTATAAATAAAGTGCTTGGCCCTCATGCTATTGATTCAATAGTAAGGACTTTAAATAACATATCTGGCCTTGGAGTTGTGTCTGATGCCAGCAACCACGGTGCAGAGAAGATTTTTCCAATTGTTATCCAGTATTTTGACTGGAAGACAGGTGGAATCCAAACTAAACTTCTTGAACTAGAAGCCAGCTCCAATGAAACATCTGAAACTATATTTAAGTATCCGGTTAAGACACTTGAAAGATCATATTTTTCATCTAAGTGTGTTGCTTCCACAGACAACAATGCAAATGTAAATTTTGGAGGCATCAGTCGAAAGGAAGGCAATAATGTGTTTTCACGCTTGAAGCAGGCTCTCAAAAGGAACGTACTTGGCATCGGTTGTTCTGCATATATTCTTCACAACTGTATTCAGCATGGCTCAGATTTATTGAAAGTTGATGGTGAAGCAATCATTTTGAAGGTTTTTCAATTACTTTTCCATGTACACTGTTCAAACAGATGCACTGAAAGACATGTGTGAATATGTAAATATTCACTACAAGCAACTGTTGTATCACACAAAAACTAGATGGCTCAGTTTATTTCCAGCCATAGAAAGAGTTCTTTGGCTGTTTCCTTGTCTGAAGGGATATTTTTTTTCTCTCTAAGCCATCCACCGACTGCCATCAAAGCTTTCTTTTGAAAATTGATTTTGCTGCAGTTTAACTGTGGTTCTTACATTCACTTATGTCTGTCTTCCAGTACAAAATTGAGGCTGTAGAAAGGCAAGACAATTCTGTATTAGATATTATGAATTTTCTGCAATCAACAATGGCAGCATTGAATGCACGATTGAGTGAGAATTTTGTGCCTCTGAAAGTAAGAGAACTTTTGAAAACTCTAAAAGAAAATGGAAAGGACAGAGAATGTGACAGTTTTCTAGAAGAGACTCGTGTATCAACAATGCATAAGCTACTTGGAAAAGTGGTTAAAACCTTTTGACGAATTTCATTGTTTTGGCTGGGTGGCTTTCAGTAAGAACAAACCGAACCCATTCAATGAATTATCGCCATGCCTTACATATCTAAGTGAAAAGGGTATTATTGTGGATGATGTTAAATTATTTGATCAGTACTGCAATCTAAAGTCTTTTGTGGAACAGCAAGAAGACCAATTCTTTGAAAATAAACTGCATCAACAGTGGAGTTCCTTCTTCAGAAGTTGTGAAAACGTGGGCTGCTTCACAGAACTGTTGAAAATTGCTGAATTTTTTTCAGCGTTCCTGGACATAATGCCAAGCTGGGGGGAATAGTAGATGCGTTGGAGGGCAAGGACACGATTCAGGGAGACCTAGATAAATTGGAACAGTGGGCCAGTAGAAATCTTATGAAGTTCAGTAAGGACAAGTGTACAATTCTGCACTTGGGATGGAAAAACTCTATGCATTGCTACAGGCTGGGAATCATTCAGCTAAGTAGCAGCAGTGTAGAAAAGGACCTGGGGGTCGTGGTGGACGGGAAGCTAGATATGAGTCAGCAGTGTGCTCTTGCTGTCAAAAAGGCCAATGGCATACTGGGCTGCATCAAAAGAAGTGTTGCCCGCAGATCAAGGGATGTGATCATTCCCCTCTGTTCTGCACTGGTGAGGCCACATCTAGAATACTGTGTTCAGTTTTGGGCTCCCCACTACCAAAAGGATAGGGACATGCAAGAGAGAGTTCAGCGGAGGGCAACCAAAATGATTAAAGGGCTGGAGCACAAGCTCTATGAGGAAAGACTGAAAGCATTAGGCTTATTTAGTCTGCAGAAGAGAAGATTGAGGGGGGATTTGATAGCAACCTTCAACTACTTGAAGGGATGCTCCAAGGAGGATGGAGCTCGACTATTCTTGGTAGTAATGGAGCACAGAACGAGGAGCAATGGTCTCAAGTTACAGTTAGGGGGGTCGAGGCTGGATATTAGAAAAAACTTTTTTAGTAGGTGAGTGGTGAAGCATTGGAATGAGCTGCCTAGGAAGGTGGTGGAATCTCCATCTTTGGAGGTGTTTAAGGCCCAGCTGGACAAAACCATGACTGGGATGGTTTAGTGGGAGTGGTCCTGCCTCTGGCAGGAGGTTGGACTAGATGACCTATGAGGTCCCTTCCAAACCTATGATTCTATAACTCTGTTTTTGTAACTCTAAGAGCCCATCCCCCGACTTCCCTTAAAGCCTCCAGACGCTGTGTCTCCCTTAACCAAACACTCCCCTACCACTTACCACAGTGGCTGGATTTTAAAGGCGGTTTTGGAGGGTGCCAAGCCCCTTAATAAAGGGAAACAAACAAAAAAAGGGGTCGGGAAGGAAGCAGCAGAGGGACAGGAGACAGAAGGAGGGGAGGCTGGGCTCAGCTGGGAGCGAGCTGGGTGTCTCCAGGGGGCAGGATGCAGCCAGAGCTGGGGAGCCAGGCTTCTAGCAGGGCGGAGGGAGAGGGGGGTTGCTTGGGGGTCAGCTCACACCAAGCGGCTGGGGGTGGGGAAAGCCGAGCCTGCCCATCCCTGAACCACCCCCAACCCCAGGCTCCTTTACCTGGCTGACGGAGCAGAGTCATCAGGGCACAGGCTGGGGCTGTTCTGAGCATGCTCAGAGCAGCTTCAGGTTAGGAAAGTTTCAAAGTCTCGCGCGGAGGCCGGGGGAGTTCCCTGCCTGTGAAGTAGATGCTACGGCTGCTGACTCTGTGCTGCTGGCAGCATTTGCTGCGCTGGGGAGGGCGGGGGTCTGCGCCCCTCCACACTGGCGCAGCTTAGAGGGAACATTGGACTCCCCCTAAAAATAGCATGAGCAGCCCAAATGAAGAGGTCTGGTGGCTCCACCTTAAACCTGAGTCCACCTTAGGCCCAGCCAGCAGAGAGTGGTGTGAGGCTGGGAGTGTGTGAATCTCCCCCGGCAGGGCAGAGCAGCTTGTGTCAGCAGCCTGCAAACAGCCCAGGTAAGGGCTCTGATGGGGAGGGTTGCTGGGGGTTGTGTGGTGTGGGTGTAGCGGCGGGGAGTGGATGTGTAGCAGAGGGTGTGTAGCTGGGGGTGTCGGGTGGCTGTGGGGGTGTGTGTGGCTGAGGGATAGAGGCCTAGTTCTGTCCCCTGCAGTGATGGGGAGGGTCCATCACAGGAAGCAGGGGGTTGGGGGGGGCGTGAGGAAGGGACCTAGTGGGGTGAGGATTTGCCCTGTGTGGCAGGGAGCCACTGTGGAGAAGGAGGAAGTGGGTGCTGTGCCATGCCCCCCCCCAAGCCACTCTTGTTCTCCCTTCCTCGCTCCTCTCTTGCCACCCTTGTGCAGTTCCCCACATGGCTGCCCTTGTCCTCTTTTGCCACACTGCCCTGCTCTGCTCCCCATACTCACTCCTGCCACTGCACACGACTCCTGACCTCCCATGCCACCCCTGCTCTGCTACCCCTACTAGCCCACATAGCAGGATTTCCAAAACAATGTGCCATGGTTCATGAATTTTTAAGTTAATTTGAATAGTCAAGTTTTTAATGGTGGTGTGCCTCAAAAAATTTGAAGGTATCAAGGTGTGCCACAGCACAGAAAATGTTGGGACCCACTGTCTAGAGTTGCAGATGTAGCACACTTGCCATCCTGTTTGTACTCGTCATAAACACTGTCCCTGACAGTAGCACAGAGAAATCCACATTTGGCCCCAATACTCAGCCAGCGACTCCTCTTCAGTTTGTTTTTCACTCTTTGTAAACTGATTTACTTTGCTATTTATTAGTAATTTATGTATTTTGGCATCCCTTTTGTACAGTATTTATAATAGCTTTTTCTTGACTTTAACCTTAAAACTGAAAGTACAGCAATAAACTGTTTAAAGATGACTGATGCCTGAATAATATCATTATTGTGGGAGGTGCAGGAGATTGCACAAACTTCATTGAGACTGAGGGGTGTGACTGCACATTGCAATTAATGTAATTCTCAGGTTAATTTTAAGCCCCTCAAATACTTGGGGCTATAGGTACTCTGGAGAAGGAAGGACAGAGGGGAATCAATCAGCCAGGGACCTTCACTCAGTGAGGGATGGGGAGGAGATGGTGATTGAACTGAAGCTGGAGGGCGAGCCAAAGAGTGTGGAGCAATTGCAAGTGACAGCTAATGGGCAGCTTTTTGCATCCTTACCACTCTGAGCAGTGGCGTATTGCTGGGATCCAAGCCTAAATTTCTGCCCCACCTCCACTACACTATGCTCACACAGCACAGAAGGACCCCCTGTTACATGTTAGCTCTGTGTTCTTGAGGAATCAGAGCATAGTATCTAGCCTGTGCCTCCCTCCCCCCCCCACATCCCCCAACCTCTGCTTGAACTGAAAACCAAAAACAGTAGGAAATGGGAGACATCCTTTTCCTCATCTACCCATATCCAAAAGCCATCAGCACAATGGAGCTTCATTTGCATTGACTATGGAGAACCAGACTCCAAAGCAGGAGCCGCACTGAACTCTGGGATTGAAGAAGCAAGAGCCGTACTGAACTCTGGGATTGAAGAAGCAGAGAAGCATTGGGGGATCTCACACCAAAACGAACACCCAAACTCAGCAATTATCAGACCATTCTAGTCACAGACATGATAATTGATACCCAAAATACTGAGCCTGCCTGACTGTATTGTGAGCTTCTCTGAACCATTACACCCAGCCAGGAATGTGTATTGGCCATGTAAACAAGTCCTTAGAGAAAACCTTTACCCACATCCAACAGAACAGTAGTGTAGTGTGTGTGTAGTGTGTGTCCTGTGCAAGTCCTGACTGGATCCTTTCTGAATCCTGTGTGAGTCTGGATTGAGTCCTGATGCTTGGATCTAAAGCTGTATCATTTCCACTGGGATTTGGCTTTTCTTCCTTGCTGATTGCTGTGGGAGCTTTGTTTCCATCCAGCCTCTGACCCTGATCTGCACAACCTGGAAACCTTTCTGCTACACAGAGTGGTGAGACACCCCCCCCCCC
>ML682091.1:245602-261892 GCA_007922195.1 Podocnemis expansa
CTTTCTGCTACACAGAGTGGTGAGACACCCCCCCCCTTCTTTGTCTCTCTCTCTCTCTCTCTCTCTCTCTCTAGGCCTGATACAGTAGAATCTAGGTAATATTGTAGCTGGGTGTTCTTCTTTCCTTGTATGTTTATCAGTGCTTTAACTGGGTATGTTGGGGTATTCTTCTCTCCTTTGTAATTATTATTAGTAGTACAAGTTTTAGATACCTAGCAATAAAATGACTTTTGTTATTAAGCCAGTTTCCAGACTCTTTTAAGACATCATTCCCTCTCCTTTGTGGTCTTGGTTTCTTTATATCACTTTGCAGCAACGCTTCTATTACCTAGCCAAAGATCCCTGTGATGCCCACAACCCTGTAAGGTTTGCTCATTGATAGGGATAGTAGCCTGATTGACCCCAGGGGCATATAAGGGTGACAGCTGACAAGTGCTGTTTTGACCCAGCCTGATTGAGTCCAGGGGCATATAAGGGTAGCAGCTGAGAAGTGCTGTGTGACCCAGCCTGCTCAAGATCCATAATCAAGCCTAGTTTGGTGCGGTACAGGGGCACATAAGGGTAGCAGCAGAGAAGTGCTGTGTGACCCAGCCTACTGAGTTCAGGGACACATAAGGGGTCAGCTGAGAGTGCTGATAGACCCGGTCTGCTGAGATGCACCTCTGTAGAAACACAAGTCACACAAGCAGCACACTAATAGAAGTACCATCTTCCCCATAGAGAAAGCAACCCTAATAAATGAGCATACCCTGAGTTGGTGGGCAAAGTTGGTAACAGTAGCAGCTGCCAAGGATATGAAGGAGTGGGCCCTGGTACCAATGTACTAGGGGTGCAGGGGACGGGGGCTGGTCTGTGTGACCTGTGTTCACCTGAAATGGGGGGGGGAGGAGGACAAAAACACGGCCAGAATTACTGCAAGGGAGGGAAGCTGGTCCTGATCGAGCTCCCTTCCCCTTCCCCAGGGAAGGGAGAGGACGTCAACTGCCCACTGCGACAATGCAGTGAAGTCTTATTGTAGCCTGGATAACTCAAAACTAGGGTGGCATCTAATTGGGTGCACCCCTTTGCTGCAGGGGAGAGGGGAAAGAGGTCTCAGTACCTTGCAGTGGGGTGATGCTGGTGGAAATGAAAAATTTAGCTGTTTTCCCATGATGATGTAGATGAGTGGGAACTGAGGATGGGGGCTTATGTGGGAGGGGCGAGTCCTGGAAGGAGGAGGCTGAAGTATTTGGCCTCTCCCCTGACGTCCCGAGTGGTGCCCACCACCGATAAGGTTTCTGGGGGAAACAGGGCATCACCACCAAAAGGCAGGTCAAGGACCGCCTGTTGTGCATTAGTGGGCGCTCTAGCCTCCCTGAGCCAGGCCATCCGGTGGATAGTTACTGCCGAGGCCATACTGCAGGCAGCTGTATCCACCGCATAGCAGGCCAAGAGGAGGAGGTCTTGGGAGACTATATTACCCTCTTCCAGGAAGGCATCATATTCCTCTCTGGCCTCGAGTGGGAGTAAACGTCGGAATTTAGTGACTGGCTCCCACACATCCAGCAAGTATCTGCTGGTTATGGCTTGATTGTTTGCCACTCACAGTTGAAAGGCCGAGGAGGAATAGACGTTATGGCCCAAGAGGTCCAGTTTCGTGGCCTCCCTGGAAGATGGAAGGAGATCGCTGGGGGGCTCCCCCAGGCCTAATGCCATCTGCACCACTTCTCGCGGGGAAACTGGTTGATCAGCGAGGGAGGGAAAGTTGGATTCGGGGACCTGATATTTAATGCCCACTGTGTCCGAAACTGGGGCAGTTGGGTTTGGGCTCTACCACCAGGAACCTGTGAGGTCCCAGCCACTTGGGTGGAGTGGGACTGTCAAGGGTCCTGCTGAGGCAAATGCTGGCCAGAAGAGGGTATCTGGAGGCAGACCCGAGGGTTGCACCTCCATTCCTAGATGGGCTGTAGCCCGGCGCAACAAATCAAAATGCTCCGACAGATTCCCTGGATAGGACCCCGGTGCTGGGGATAAAGCAGAACCGGGAGCTCGCCTTGATGGAGAGGGAGTCCCCCGGGGGGACCATTCCTGTGGGCAGAAGCGGAATGGCGCCGGCGTCAAAGTGTGGTGTCAGGGTCGTTTAGAGCTCCTTGATGGCCCGTCCTCTGAACTGGAAGCATGGGAAGGAGACTGAGACTCCAGGGGCGGTACCAGTGATGGTAAGGTGACACGTTGCCATGGGGATGGCCCTACGGTACGAGGCTCAAATGGAGTGGACAACGGGGGGGGCTATATGGCAAAGGAGAGTGGTGCCCACATTGAATCCAGGCCTTAGAAGTAAAGGCTGGTTTGCCCCTTCTAGCTGGGACTGGGGCAGGTGGTGTGGGGAGTAACAGGAGGGCTCAAGCAGCCTCCACTGCTTCAGGGGTGGACGGTACGAGGAGTGACTCCGCATGGCCCCATGGCAAGTCCTCGCCTAGAGAAGGGGGACTGCCTGGTCTGGAGGACTCCTGCTTCTGCTGCATGAGGCTGTAGCGAGCTTGCTGTGCCGAGGGTGATTGCGGCCGGTGCTGGGGTGAACTCGGCACCGGTGAGGCCAAGCTGTGCCAAGCCAACAGTGCCAGAGATGACGACAAATGGTGCTGGGTTGATCTGGGCACTGGTGGTACCGAGCTGTGCTGCCAGGGTGATCCAGGTACCGGTGGTGCTGGGCTGCCCGTAGGCAACCTTGAGCAGTGCCGAGGCGCCAGGGTGCCAGGTTGGCACTGGGGTGCCGGAGTCAGCACTGAGGTTGCGCAGCGGTGGCTACTGGTGGTACGGTGCCGTGTGAGCTTCGGTGCCGAGCTGGGTCTTGGCACCGGGTGGGAACCCGAAGCCTCAGGTGAAGAGTTCTGAGCCTCCTCAGAGGCTAGGGCATGGCATCGCTGTTCCCTCTCCTTGATGGTTCAATGTTTAAAGGAGAGGCACAGGGAACAGGCTGAGACCATATGGTCTTTGCCCAGGCACCTGAGGCACTTCCAGTGGGGATCATTCCGAGGGAAGGCCTTGCTGCACTCAGCGCAGGGTTTGAACCCTGGCATGATTGAATGATGGTCCGGTCTGACGGTGGGAGGCTCCTGTGGTGGAACTATGTCCACGAAGAGGTGCTCCCAGTCAGGCGAAAAGCTCATAAAGGAGAGGGCAGGCTGCTTGCATTTGCAAGGAGCAGACACTCCAGATCCGACACGCAAGGCAGAAGAAATGAAACTGAGGAGGGGTCGGGAGGCAGCCATGTATATAGCCATGGAGTGGCGCAAGGGGCGGTGGCCCCCGGCCCTCTCCTGACAAGCTGGGACAAAAGTTTTCCGACCTATCCAGTGCTCCAGCATGGAGACACCTATTACTGAATGCATCCGAGGAGAGCTCGAAGAACATATCTTGTCAGTTGTTTAAATCCTTTGAACATGGCTTTGTGATTGTCTTATTTCTGTCACAGTCTTTATTGTGCTGGTGTGATGTTGTTCTCATTCTTTGGCCACCTAGATCTTGCTTATCTCTGGTCTGGCACTCCTCACCTCCCAAATTACACATGCATACCAGTTCAGTCACTCCCCCTTGGCATCCCCTGGTATTACTCCTCTGCATAAAAAGAGGTAGAAAAGGTTTTATCATTACATTTTTTTTAGAAGTGACATATGATTAAAATATCAGTTACAGTCTTTACTATTAGTCTGGCACCTTTAAAACATAACTGTTGCTTATTGCTGTCCTCTTTACAGTCCAGCTGCCAGCTTATCTTAAGCTGTGAGTGTCTGGTGTTACAAGGTGATGTTCCTTTCCTGAAGACCATAGACTATTGAATCATTCAGGGTTACAGGACGTTCTTTTGTTTTTACTTAAAGTCAATTATCTTTTGCATAAGAGGGAAGGAGAGGGGAAAAGTTCAGGCTCAAACTCACTACTTTGGATAGCTGCTAAGGTGTAGGGGTAATTTAGGCCAGTATGGCCTATGGGGGCATAGGGTGAGACGGTGACCCTGAGCCATGTGGGGAGTTGGTTGGGGATCTGCCCCCCCACCCCAGGGCCATGGGTCAGGCCAACAGCCAGGTTGTGGGTATGGGTCTTGGGGACCTGGGGAACCAGGACTCCCCATGGGCCCTGAATCTCACCAGGCCAATGTGGGGCAGGTGTCAAGGTTTCAGGCCCACCTGGGCCTTGGGTCAGGTCACTGGCCAGGCTGGAGGGGCACTGAGGGTTGGGGATCCAGGACTAGGGTTACCAGACGTCTGGCAAAAGGAGGACATGGCCTCCTTTTTGCCCTGCTGTCCTCCGTCCTCCAGGCATTTTAGAAAAAGTGCTATTTGTCCGGTTTTTTGCTGGACACCTGGGACAGCACTGTAAAAATACAAGGGCGCACCAGCCCACAGCTCCCAAATGTGTTTCTCTGCTGGTCAGCCAGCAGCTGCAGTGCCTGGTGGAGTTGAGAGTTTGCAGAGGCTCCCTTGCTGGCCCCTGCATGTCAATAGGCAGTGAAGAGGACTGGCTGGCCAGGGGTGGGGCTGGCTGCAGGTGGAGACGTGGTTTCACTTTGCCTCCTTGCTTCCCCCTCCTCACCCCCCGGCTTCTTTCCAGGCTCCAGGTCAGGTGTGCTCCCCTCCCATCCCCTGGATTTTGGGGAAGGCTTGATCTTATTTTTCGGAGGGACTGGGGCTTTTCTACAGCTTGATGGGGGTCTCTGTGGTGCCCTGTGGCTGCTGCTTCACTTTCTCCTTTGCTACCCTGCTTGGGGACGTTTCTTTCTCTAATGGCTCAGCTAAGCCAGATCTTTATTCCTCCTAATGGGGATTGGCTTTTTGTAACAAATCTTTTGTTTATAGGTCAAGGAAAGTTCACTTTGGATTGTGAGGAGGCTTGAATGCATATGATTTTCCTTTTCTCAATTTACTTCTTTCCAAGATGAGATTAGTCCACTATAGCTGTATCCTTACATTTTATTAAGATGTACTGATGTGCAAGTATTATACGTGCTGAGCTGGGCTAGATCCTGTAGTTCAAATTAAGTCAGTGAAAAATTTGACTGAGCAAGGATTTCAATATTTGTCCCCTTGTTAGTACTTTATCAAGTCACAGAAAACAAGCAGCTTGGTTTTGCCTTTTGCTTATATATTTGATATTACTTTTAGAGAGTGTGTTTCTTTTGGTATATAGTGTTTCTTTTGGAGTATTTAGGAAAAAACTGATCATGGCATCTAAGAATAGGTGCTGTTGTCTTGGGTGGAGCATTTGATAGTCAAAAACTTCTAAGTCTACTCCCTCCCCCCATTTGACATGTATTTCACATAAAAGCAAACAGAAAATGTCAACTGTCATAAAAGAAATATATCGCCATCTCTTGTGTATGGTGGACATAGTAGGATATGATGTCTAGAAATTTGCATTTTATGTAAAAGTTTGTTTCAGGCAGGTCTGCACATAAAACCCAGCAGCTCTCACTTCTGATTTCTCCTTGCCTGTGGATGTAAAACTTAAACAGCTTGTCTGTGATGTTTTTTTTTTTTTAAATACTGCACAGTGAGGCTCAAAACAGGCTAGATGGGGCTTTCCCTACACCCCTCCTGCATCCCCCCCCCAGTTATCAGCTAGTAACAGCGTTACACGAAATCAGTGAGCACCCCCTACACATCTCCCCCTATACCCCCTAATTTCATGTATTGGGGAGAATACTGCCAACAGAGATTACTTTTCCTTTAGAAGCCAACACCTCAAATTCAGCTAAACTTTGTGGAGTCAAGGGCCTGCCCCTCCATGTGTCAAACAATGAGTGAATTCTGTGAAGAACTTACTGTCTTAAAACGGATTTTAATCTTGTCTATAATTACTACATTAAATTATTGGAGGTTTGCTTCCATTTGCAACTCATAATGTAAAAATATCAATCTGGATAGGAGTTCTGCAGTGTGATTCTCCTTATACCTTGATATAAATATTAAATACCTAATTTTGAGGTGCCTTAACATGGTTGGCTTTATAGTTGCTTTAATATGAAGATAAAAAATACTTAAGCCATTAATTTGATATCCCTGAGCTGCTGTTCTTCCAATTCATCTCACACAGTAACTAGGGGCTAGACAGATTTTTCTGGAGTTGGATGATCAATGGGGCAAGCATTGGGTGGGGGGGCAGTTGCTGGGTGAATGAAGGGAGCCTGGACAGGGCCCCGGATGTTTGTGTCCTCCAAAGTCCTCCTTTTTGTATTTCCCTGTCCTCCTTTCCATGCTTTAGTATCTGGTAACCCTATCCAGGATGCTCTCTGGGCCACAAGTCACATTGGGCTAGCAGGGGACAGGTAGATCAGGGATCATGCCCCTGAGGGTCCCAGGTCATGCAGGTGGTCAGCTGAGAGGAGGATGGGCAGCCCGGGAAACCCCAGCACCACCTGTACCCCAGGCTGGGCCAAGGATTGACACCCCCCCCCAGGTCAGGTGGTGAGGCTGGGGGGGCAGGCTGGGCCAGGGGTCCTCTCCACCTAGCTCAGGCAGCAAGGCTGGCGGGGGCCCAGCAGGCAGGCTGGACCATGGGTCACCTCCCCCAAGCCCAGGTGGGGGGGGGGGGCAGGCCAAGCCAGGGGTCTTCCTCCCCATAAGCCCAGGCAATGAGGCTGGGGGGGGGGAGACTTGGCTAGTGGTCACCCCACAAGTCCAGGTGGCGAGGCTGAGGAGCCAGCAGGCAGGCTGGGCCATGGGTCATCTCCCCTAACCCAGGTGGTGAGGTCAGGGCCAGGGTTGCCCCATCCTCCCTTATATGCTCAGGTGGTGAGTCCCAGGGGACAGACCCGAGCAGCGGTCATTCCTGTCCAAAGCTAAGGTGGCAGGGCTGGGGGGCACATGGGCCTGGGGTTGTTCACCACACGCCCAGGCAGCGAGGCCAGGGGTCAGGCTGAGCGAGGCATCATCCGCACCCCCTTCTCCCCAAGCCCAAGTGTTGGTGCCAGCAGGGCAATGGGCAGGCTGGACCAGGGGTTATTTACCCCCCCCCCCCCAGCCCAGGTGGCAAGAGCAGGGTCACAGACCTGGTCAGGGTCAACCCCCACCCCTCCCCAAGCCCAGGGGGGGCAGGCTGAGTCAGGGGTCACTGCCCAAGACAAGGTAGCAATGCTGGGGAGCAGGTGGAGCCAGGGTTTGTGCCCCCCCCCAAGCCCAGGCAATGAGGCCAGGAGTCACCTCCCCCTGGCCCAGGCAGCAGGACGGTCTGGCCAGAGTCAAACCGCAGGCCAGTGGGCTAGTGGGACGGTCTGGCACAAGGTCAAAGCCCTGCTGTGCAGGCCAGTGGGCAGGTCTGGCTGGGATCCCCTCGCTCTAGCCCAGGGGCAAGGCCAGGGGTAGAAGGCAGATCTGGCCAGGAGTCACCCCATGTTCACTAGCCCAGGTGGCAAGAATGGCTGGCTGGCAGGCAGGCCTGGCACAGAGCCAAGAGCAGCTCATGTGGTGGGGGGGTCCGGGGGACAGGAGCAGCAGTTCTGTTCCAGCCCACAGCTTTTGGCCAGGTCTCTTGGTCCCCAGCATGGGACAGCCAGTGCAGGGGACTGGCCGGCCCTGAGTCCCCAGTGCTGGGGAGGAGTGAGTGGGGGCCCTGCAGATGGTGATTTGCCTGGGCCCCACACCTCCCTAGGGAGGCCCTGGCTGTTTCCCTGGACTAGGTGGCTCAGCTGCATGCTCTAGGGCAGTGGTTCCCAACATTTTCTCTGCTGTGGCACATCTTGCTCCCTTTAATTAATTTGAGGCACACCACTCTATAGTTTCCAAAGAAACTCATGAATATTCATGAGCCAATCCAGGGCTCTTTGAGTTTTTCCGAAAAATTTGTGGCACAGCTGCTCAGGCCTGACATCACACCTGTGTGCCATGGCACGCTGGTTGGGAAACACTGCTCTAGGGAGGGGCGGCAGCGGAGTTGAAGCAGGCTGACTCGCTGCGCCTGTGCTGGTTGGGAACCACTGGAGCTGCGTCTCTCCCACCCCCAGGACAGCCCCATCCACTGTTCCTCCCTGTGGCGGGAGTAGAGCAGCCCAGGGCACTCACCCATCTTCAAAGCATCTGACGAAGTGGGATTTTTCTCCCATGAAAGCTCATGCGAAAAATAAATCTGTTGGTCTTAAAGTGCCACACAAGTCCTTGTTTTTTTAAGAGAGACAAGCCTGGCCCCAGACCAACGGGGAGTTGCTGGCTCGGAGGGGGGGGGGGGGGGGGTGGTCTTTCCCCTGAGCCGTTTCCTCCCAGGGCCTAATGCTAGGGCCAGTGATCTGCAGTGGCTGGTCCCAGGGCTGGGGGCATGAGGCAGCAGCCTGGCAGGCGAGTGTTTCCCATTGGGGTGAGGGGGACCAAGCCAGGAGTGGGGGGGTGGTCTGGATGGGGGAGTCTCGCTCCACGGGCCTCCCGGAGGGGATCTGCCCTATTGACGGCCTTTGCCCTAGGTACTAAGAGCTGTTGCTGAGGCCTCTCTCGCTGCCACAGGTATTAATCTTATTCATTCAGAAAACAGCCAGGTCTCAGAAAATGGAGACTAATAATTTTTTTTTTTTTTCTCCCTAACAACTGGTTTCTAAGCCCGAGGGTGGAACCCAGTTACATTTTCAAACGTTTCTCTGCAGCCACAAAAGCTGGACACGCAACTGTTGTTTTAATGAAAGCTGACATTCTCCTGTAATAAAGTGGCCTCAGGAGCTGGGTGTTGCAAAACACCAACCTGGCCTGATTCATACATGGGAGATGGCAGCAGGGCACAGCCTGTCACAGTTCTTTAGTGCAGCAATTCCCAAACGCTGGGTTGTGACCCCAAGTGGGGTCATTTCATTAGCAGACAGGGTGACGGCAATTCTGAGCATGCAGAGGATGCCACTGTATCAAATGGCCTCCCACACACCATAACATCATATGCACAAGGTCCATTTGTGTAGAGGATGCTGTTTTGCTCTAGAGTGCTACCTTTCATGCAGTATAGCCTTGCATGCACCACATGCATGTGAGATTATGCCAGGCCTTGACAAAATTGGCTACCAGCTAGGCACCAGCAGTTGTATTTTTGATTAGCAGAGAGTGCTCCTCTGTTGCTTTTCTGCAGCAGAATGAAGAGCCAGGCTACAAACCCTAGTTGCAATGGTGATACGGTACCTGGCTTCATTGAGCCCTGGATAATGCAGTCCAGTGGACGCTGTTCTTATAAAGCAAAATTGCCTCATTCTTTGGTGTGCCCTTACATGTTTGGTGCTTGAGACATGACTCTGCAGGGTGGACACCATTTTCAGACTGCAACTTCCATTGCTGCCTGGTTAGGACATGATTTAGAAATAGAATCTAGATGACCCATTTGAGCTTAGGGCCTTGTTGTGAACTCATCTTCCTTTAATTTGAATGGAAGATGTGTCCAAACCTCAGTGCAACAGCTGCACCTCCCCACACATATTGAAAAAATGTTTGGAGGAGGAGAAGAGATTCTCCAGCCCTGTGTCTGTCACCATTGTGTTTCTTATTAGAGAAACATCACTAGCCAACCAACATTTTTATGGTGCTCCCCTTTCTGGAGCAGGAAAGGGCTTTGATTTCCTTTGGGATGGTGTGGAAGAAAAGCAGGAAGGAGTAGGATTTTTTTTTTTCATTTCCCCTTCTCTAGGTGAAGGAATAAAAGGGTCACTCTTTGCTGGAGAGCAAATAAACAGACATAAATAAAAAGTTGACATCCTTTGCCACTGATCCTCTCCCCAATCCCCACCACTGCAATGCTGCCAAATCCCTAAAGGCAGCAGTTTTTCCCCACTGTATTGTGACACAGAAGTGTGTTGTGGGCAGGCTGAAAGCCCCCGTTCTACCCACAGAGAGTGGCAGGGCAGGCAGCCTCCCTGTGTTTTGCAGGTGGGCTTCCTGCTCACCTGTGCGTGCTTAGGAGCTGGGGCTAGGCAGGGACTGGGCACACTGAAATCTGCTCTGCAGCCAGCCTTAGCACTGGCCCAGTGCAGAAAGTAAAATGCTGGGTGGTTCTGTGCCAGGCCAGGGAATGGATTCCTGTGGCTGTGGCATCCTGCTTTGGCTCCCCCAGGTGAGTCTGGTGTGTGGAGGTGGTACTCAGGGCCACAGGTGAGGCTGCGAAAGTTGGGACTTGGACAAGGGGAGATGCAGCTGGGGCTGGAGGCAGGCGGACAGGGGGAGACAAGGAGAGCTGGGGCTTGCACTTGGGACCCATTGTGGAGTCTGTTCCTGGGGCTGCTGTGAGGCCCACTGTGGGGAGCACTAGTTGTGGTGGCTGCACCTGCTGAAGAACCCCTGCCTTGAGGAGCTGGCAATAAATATTTGTCTGCACAGGGTGCTCCTTCTTGGCTGCAAATTTCTGCTAAGATGCCTAGTGCTGCAAAAATGCAATGGAGGAGTGTGCTCTAGTGAGTACAGCAGCCAGGTGCTAAATTATTAAAAAAGAAAGAACCACAGGAGCTCCTAGGCACCAGCCTGAAATGTTTGGTCACCCTGATGACCTGTCACCTGGCTTTTGTCAAGCCCTGTCCTGCAGCAGTTGGTGCTTTGTATGTAGTGGTGGGCATGTCACTGATTCCTTTTGGGTCTAAAAGAAGGATGGGCTCAGGACACCTCAGTTCAGGTCTGTCCCAGGGTGGGGTCAGGGCCAGTCCAGAGGCTGGACTCTGTGCTTCAGCCCAACCCTTTGCCTTTGGCTTGCTACCAAAGGGAGTGGGGGGCAGGCAGAGCCGTCCTTAGGGGAGGGCAAGTGGGGCAGCCACCCTGTGCCCTGTGCTTTGGGGGGCCCTGTGGGGCTGCACTGCTGCCCCCCCCATGCTGGGGACCTGCACAAGCCCCTGCACTCCCCCAGCAAGCCCCCAACGTTTTTCCTCGGCAGACACAGGCTCACTCAGAGGCTGCTCTGCTGCCGCCCCCTCCCCTCTGGAGCTGGCAGCTGAGCCATTAGCTGGGGGGGGGTGCGCGGGAGGTTTAACCCTTTCCTCCTCCAGCAGATGCTGGCAGCACCAGCCCAGGGACACACAGCCAGGTAAGTACGGGGGGGGGAGGTCTGGTGGGACCCTGAGCTTGTGCCAATGGGGGAAGTTGGCTGGGGATCTGCCCTCCCCATCCCCTGGGGACCCTGGGTCAGGCCTGGGGATCCTGGACTCCCCACGGTCCATGGATCTCACCAAGCCAATGTGGGGCAAGTGGCCAGGGATCAGGCCTACCTGGGCCTCTTGTCAGGCCAGTGGCCAGGCTGGAGGAGGTTGGGGGGCTGGGGCTCCCCTCAAGTCACATTGGGCTAGTGAGTCAAACTCTAAGGTCAGAAGGGACCAATATGATCATCTAGTCTGACCTCCCGCACACTGCAGGCCACAAAACCTCACCCACCCACTCCTACAATGCCCCTGAAAGCCATAACTGAGCTATTAAAGTCTTCAAATCATGATTTAAAGACTTTAATACAGAGAATCAACCAGCAAGTGAGCCATGCCCAATGCTACAGAGGAAGGCAAAAAAACCCCAGCACCCAAGCCAATCTGCCCTGGAGGAAAATTCATTCCTGACCCCAAAAATGGCGATCAGTTAAACCCTGAACATGAGGGCAAGTCCGCAACAGCCAGTCAAGAAGAACTTCACTGTAATAATTCAGAACCCACTCGATCCAATGCCCCTTCCCAGGTCACTATCATACCCATCACCAGTAGTAAAAGACAGACAATGGCTAAGCTACGCTGTCCATCATATCATTCCCTCCATAAACTTATCAAACTTGGGGTTGAAGACACCTAAGGTTTTTGCCCCCACTACTTCCCTTGGTAGATTATTCCAGAATTTTACTCCTCTGATGGTTAGGAATCTGCATCTAATTTCAAGCCTAAATTTTCTGAAGGACAGTTTGTATCCATTTGTTCTTGTGTCCACATTGGCGCTGTATTCAAATAATTCCTCTCCCTCCCTTGTATTTATCCCTCTAATATATTTATAAAAAGCAATCATATCTCCTCTCAGCCTTCTTTTGAGAAGAGTAAACAAACCAAGCTCTTTAAGTCGTCTCTCATAGGGAAGATTTTCCATTCCACGAATCATCCTTGTAGCCCTTTTTTGCACCTGTTCCAGTTT
The DNA here is from genome assembly GCA_007922195.1 of Podocnemis expansa. Lineage (NCBI taxonomy): Eukaryota > Metazoa > Chordata > Testudines > Podocnemididae > Podocnemis > Podocnemis expansa. Next base: position 257,683 of record ML682091.1, read on the forward strand.
GACTTCAGCTTTCTTAAACATGGGTGACCAGAACTATACACAATACGCCAAGTGAGGCCCCACCAGCGCCTTGTATAATAGTACTAACACCTCCCTATCTCTACTAGAAATACCCCTTCTGATGCACCCCAGGACTGCATTAGCTTTTTTCACTGCCACATCGCATTGGCTACTCATTGTCATTCTATGGTCAACCAGTATGCCCAGGTCCTTCTCCTCCCCCGTCACTTCCAGCTGATGCGTGCCCAGTGGGTGCAGGTAGATCAAGGGTTATGCCCCTATAGGCTCCAGGTCATGCTGCTGGCCAGGCAAGAGGATGGCAGGCAGGCCAGGCCCAGGACTGACCATCCCCATCTCCCCCAGGAAGGTGGTGAGGCGGGAGGGCAGCCTGGGCCAGGGGTAGTCTCCACCTAACCCAGGCAGCAAGACTGGGGAGCCAGCAATCAGGCTGGGCCATGTGTCACCTCCCCCAAGCCCAGGTGGTCAGGCTGGGTGGGCAGGCCTGGCCAGGCCAGGGGTCTTCCTCTCCATAATATGTATATGCATCTTAAATATAAAATCAATAGCTAAGCCCCAGTGTTTTGATAGAATCTCTGGGGCTTTTGTTTTGAGGTTAAAAACTTTGCATGGGGAACTTGTGCAAGTTGGCTGGAAATCCCAGGAACACTATGATCCACCACCCTCCCTCCTACTCCTATTTGCGGAGCTTCTTGGCTCCTGATATTTAGCAACAGGAACCTGGAGGGGTTAGGGAATGAAGTACTTTGTCAGAGACTCCCCTGGGCTGGCTGGCCCCACCCCCTAGTGCTGGGGAGTGTGGGGGGCCCCCACAGAGGACGATTTGCCCAGGGCTCCGCACCCCCCTAGGGATGGCCCTGCCTGCAGCACAGTCATGGCTGCATTTTTGACACCCCTGATAAACAGTACATGGTTATTGATGATGATTCAAACAAAGTCATTCCCCTGAATTGGTGGAAATCATTAGCCAGGCACTTTGAAACAGAGTTCCTTCAGATGTTAAGCCAACTTTTCACAGCAGTAGCTTCCTCTGCAGACACAGAGAGAATATTTTCATCATTTGATATTATTCACTCAAAGCTAAGATATCAACTGGGAGTTGAAAAAAAAACAAGAAAACTGAAATTTCTGCTTTAGTCTCTAAATAAAAATGACAGTTGAAGCAGGGAAGATGAAAGCTAATTGTAGAAGTTTTAAGGACAGGATACATTTGCATTCTGATGACTTGTCTTGGTTAACAAAATTTGAAATTAAAAAAAAAAAGAGTTTAAAGGACAGCCATCAGCCAGCAACTTGGGATACTGCTGTAATTGGAAATGTGAAACATTTAAGATTTAGTTTAAATAAAATATAAGTACTATTGTGTTTGTGTGTGTGATTTAGTTTTTACCATTCCTATGTACTGCTGTTGTATCTGCAACTTGAAACAGGTAACAGGTATTATGTACTATTTCCTAATTAAATCAAGTTACCTAAAAAAATTACAAAAAATGTACCCTCCTGGAGTTTGTAAAATGCACTTTGAACTGTAAATTAACATGTTCTAGTGATCACCATTGAATAAATATGTAAAGAACAATCTGTAGGAAATTTGATTTAAAATTAATGATTTTCTCTTGATGATTTAAATCAAATTCACCCTGAAACAGAACCATGCATGACTGAAGCTAGTCACACCACTTAGAGCACTCCTGGATAGCACTGAGATACCACAGAGATGGTGTAATATAACCTAATGGCCACATGTGAAATCACAGCTTGATACTACAAATACATTAGAGGTCTTTGCTATCTGCCTCCACCTTCAAAACCAACATAGAGCTGGGCTTTTTTTGTTTGTTTGGTTGGTTGGTTTTTTTGTTTTGTTTTGTTTTGTTGCACAAACACTGACAAGTTACCAAAGAATGGATTCTGTAAGAGGCTTTTACCTGGCCAGGCATCCAGAAGGTCTGTTTCTAAGTTTACTTCTGGCTATGCCTTAGTTTCCACTCAAGACTTTGGACAGTAATTTAGTTTAGCTCTCCAGTCACCACTCTAATAAATGTCCATCTTCAGGCTAAGTGAGAATCCAAACGAAACAACACAAACCCTCTGCCCTCCCTAGGCCACAGTCCTCTTCCCAGCTTCTCAGACGTCCATCATTCCCTCTCTAGGGTCTCTTCACTGTCTTCTTCCTCACATGCTGTGGAATGAAGGGGACAAGGAGATGGTGCAGGACTGGTGTTACTTGGATGAAGGCAAGGGAACAGGGCCCACTGCACTCTTATCACTCTTGGCTTATGCAGAGTCCTTTACTGGAGTGATCTTGATGGCAGGGGACATCCACAGAAAAAAAACAACAAGGAGTTGTGTGGCACTTTAAGACTAACAGATTTATTTACTTCACCCATCTTCGAAGCATCTGAGGAAGTGGGATCTTCTCCCATGAAAGCTCATGCAAAAAATAAATCTGTTAGGCTGTGTTCACACGCACAGGGTTATTTCGAAACAAGTTGTTTCGAAACAACTTGTTTTGAAATAACACCTTATTTCGAAATAACTTAATTCGAATTAACAAAATGTTAATTCGAAATAAGAAAAAAGCGGGAATCGAAATAGCATGTTCACACATTGGGCATGCCATTTCGCTTCAGGGGCACGGCATCATGGGAGGTGTGGCAACATGGCCGCCTCCCTGGGCCATGTCGGCGGCCATGTTGGTAGCCACTCCTATAAAAGCTGGCCCCGACCTCACTTCAGTGTCCACTCAGGCTAGCAGCGTGCTGCAAGCAATGGACACTGCCCGGCAGCCCACACAGCGCCGTGCACTCCGGGGATCCTTTGCCCACCTGCAGAGTGCCCTGCACATACAGGACACTCTGTTTGTGGACCCGCAGGATGCCCAGACTTCACCCAGGGCCTTCATCCTCCTGGTGTGTCAGGCAGAGCTCATGTCCCTGCCCCCCTCAGTGCCTCGCCAGCTCTGGGCTCGGGAAACCAGCCCAGACTGGTGGGACCGCATCGTCCTGCACACCTGGGGCGACACAGAGTGGCGGAGGAACTTCCGGATGACCAGGGCCAGCTTCATGGCCCTGCTCACCGAACTCGCCCCACACTTGCGTCGCAGGGACACCTCCATGAGGCGCGCCATACCCGTGGACAAAAGAGTGGCCATCGCCCTCTGGAAGATGGCCACTCCGGAGTCCCACAGGGTGGTGGCACACCTCTTCGGGGTCGGGCTGTCCACCATCTCAGACATCCTCCGTGATGTTGCCAGGGCCATCAACCACGTCCTGCTGCGGCGCCTTGTGAGAGCAGGGCAGCTGCAGGACTCCATCGCCGGGATGGCCGCCCTCGGCTTCCCAAACTGCGCAGGGGTCCTCGATGCTACCCACATCCCCGTGAGGGCCCCAGAGCACAGGGCTGCGGAGTACCGCAACCGGAAAGGGTACCATTCGATGATCCTGCAGGCTCTTGTGGACCACCGGGGCATCTTCCAGAATGTCTACGTCGGCTGGCCAGGGAGGGCCCACGACGCCCGGGTCCTGAGGAACTCGACCCTCTACCGGGACATGGAGGCGGGCACCTTCTTCCCCCTGCACAACATCAATCTCGGGGGGGTAGAGGTGCCCGTCCTCATCATTGCCGATGCGGCCTACCCCCTGAGGCCCTGGCTCATGCGGCCGTATGCGGGGCCCTTGGACCCGAGCCGCCAGCAGTTCAATCGCTGCCTGACTGCCTGCCGCCAGGTGGTGGAGCGGGCATTCGGCCGCCTGAAAGCCCGCTGGCGATGCCTGCTCACCCGCCTCCACCTGGCAGAGACAACCCTGCCCCACGTCATCGGGGCGTGCGTGGCCCTAAACAACTACTGTGACCTGCGGGGCGAGCCCGTCCACGCAGCGTGGGAGGCAGAGGCCCAGCGCCTCGCAGAGACCTTCACCGAGCCTGCACCCGTGCCATCAGGAGAGCGGCCATCCCGGCGAGCCCGCTCCGTCCGCGACGCCATCCGGCTCTCCTTCACGGACGAGGAACTGTAGGGGCCAGGCCTGCCCTGCCCCCCCCCCCCGTCACCCAGAGCCAGCACCACCCGTCCACCCGCACTGTCACCTACCCCCAGTAAAGACACTACACCCAAAAGACGGTTCAACATGCATTTATTAGGGATACAATGGGGGTTGGGGCAGGGACAGGGGACTTCGGGGGTAATAGGGAA
>ML682091.1:261992-292855 GCA_007922195.1 Podocnemis expansa
AGGGGACTTCGGGGGTAATAGGGAAGGGGGCATCAACTTGGGAGGGGGAGGGGAGCAAAGGTCCGGGGGGCAGGGGTGGGGTCATTCCTGGCCCGTGGGGGGCTCTGGGGCGGTTGGCATCCCACGACGGCGCCCACGGCCTCCCTCAGTCCCCCGCCGCCTGTGGGTTGGTTCATGGGGCGTGCCGGTGGTGGGCTGTGGGGGAGGTAGCCTCGCGGCGATCTCCCGGAGGGCTGCTGGGAGCTGGTCTGCCAGGCGCCCCATCACCGCCACCAGCTCGGCATCAGTGTCCAGCGACCTCTCCAGCAGACGGAGGGCCGCGTCCTGGCGCTGCCCCTGCTGCTGGCGCCAGGCCTGCGTCGAGGCCTCCATCCTCTCCCCGAGGTCTGCGAGGGCCTCCAGGAGCTCCGTGTGGGAGCGCAGGGTCCTCCTCCGGCGGCGGGCGGGTCGGGGGCTTGGGTGCCCTGCTACGGGTGGTGGTGGCGGCCGGCGAGGGGCAGCTCTGCGACGTGCTGGGGAGAAGTAGAATACACAGTTGGCCCCTGCTGCCTGCTGGCCCTGTCTGTTTGCACCTGCCTGCAGCACACACGACTGCACTGACTGCAAGCAGGGCCCAGGCTCCCGTGGGACATCGCCCTGGGGTGGGGTCCCCGCTCCCCAGGGCCTTGGACGGAGGCCAGGGCAGTACCCGGCGGGGGACATTGGAGGACCCCGGGGTGGCAATGTTGTCTGGCTGGGGCAGTCGTCGGGGTTTAGGGGGCCCTGGGCCACCTGCCTGTCCACAGTGTGCTATGGCACTGCAGGCTCCGTCAGCCCCTCCACTACAAAGCCGGACTCACCCCTGTAGTCTGGACACCCTGGCAGACAGGGAATGGGTGGGTGTACAGGGCAGGACAATATACAGGCGACACTGTCCTCCCTCTGCCCGCCAGCTGGGGACCGTGTCCTGGGGTGGCACGCATGCTGGTGGTGCCCACAGTGGTGCGCTGGACCCAGTACAGCCCCGGTCCAGGGGGGGTTTCCCACGGCCACCTGCCAGTGGTGCGGCCCGTGTGCTGTCCACCCCACCCGGGATGCAACTGCATCTCCACCAGGCAGCCCCAGTTCCCCGTCCCCAGGCACACAGGGGCCTGTTCGCCCGGTGCCACCCATCTCCATGGCACCCGTGGGTGGGGGGGCTTTGCACGCACCGACCCTCTGCCCTGCCTGCCCCTGTGCCTGGCCCTGGACCCCTTGCTGCCCAAGGCCGGCTGGACAGGCCCAGCCCTGTGTGCCTCAGTGGGGGGGGGGAGTACCTACCCACAGTGGCGCCAGAGGTCCTCTGTGATGTCCCAGGGTCTGTGTCGGACCCAGGGGCGGTGGTCGGCCCCTGGGTCTCCGGGCTGCTCTCCACCGCCGGCTCGGCAAAGATCTCCAGGCTGCTGGGGGTGGCCTCCGCTGCCGGTGGTGGTGGTGCAGCTGGAGGCACCCCCACGGAGACATCGGACCCGGGTGCCTCCGGGCCCGACGAGGGGCTCCCATGCCCTCCTGAGTCCACAGCCTCAGCGGGTTGCCCGCTGGGCTGTGGGCCCAGGAAGGCATGGAGCTCCTCGTAGTACAGGCAGGTGACAGAGCTGCCTGCCCCTTGCAGCTCCCGGGCCTCCCTGGTCCGGGCATGGTCTTGGCGGAGTGCCTTGACTTTGCAGCGGACCTGCTCGAGTATGCGGGGGTGCCCGGCTTCGGCCATTGCCGCGGCAATGTCCGCATAGATGTCCCGGTTCCGGTGTGACGCCCGGAACCGGGACAGGATGTCTGCGCGCTGCCAGACACCCAGCAGGCAAAGGACATCGTCCCTTGTCCAGACTGGGGCCCTGCGTCGCCCCCCGGATGAGGTCCCTGCCTGGGAGGCCATGTGGCTGTCAGGCTCGTGCCACGCTGCCTCACAGGCACTCCCAGACAGGAACTTCCTGTTCCCCAGGGTGCAGGGCACCCTGGGAGGGAGGTCAAGCCGTTGTTTCGAAACAACCGTTGTTTCGAAACAACATGTTTGCACGGCGTTGTTTCGAAACAAGTTGTTTCGAAACAGCGTTGTTTCGTCCCCAAATGGGGTTTAACTTGTTTCGAAACAACACAGTTGTTTCGAAACAAGGGCTTCCCCTTGTTTCGAAACAACTGTGCGTCGTGTGAACATGGTTTTTTTTGTTTCGAAACAACGAGGTTGTTTCGAAACAAAAGTGCCGTGTGAACACAGCCTTAGTCTTAAAGTGCCACACAACTCCTTGTTGTTTTTTTCTGGTGGACTAGACTAACACGGCTATCCCTTTTGAAATTGAAGGGGACATCCACACCAGCAGGTCTCTGGGTTAACATCCCTTTGAGATGCATGGGGCAGCTCCCCCATTTCAGAGTATTATCTCAGGCTCGCTGCAGACTCTTGACATGTTTCTACATTCCTTCCATTCAAGTTGAAGCTCCAGTCTTCTCCTCCAAGGCCTCAAAGCTTCAAACAAACCAACCAACAAACAAACAAACTCACTGAGGTAATCACATGACTCCAGGAGCAAGGGACATAGTCAGGGTTGATGGTGTTTATGCCTTAATCCATCCTGGATCAATCCCATTCACCAATAGTTTCATTCCTCATCTCTCATTACTTGGACAGATGCATGATTATAACAGTGACAGTCTGTAACTTTCTCTGTATAAAAGCCTGCAGCCCTCAAGATCCATCATCTAGCTTGGACCCTGCTCTCCATTAGGACAGTACAAATGCAACTATGCGACACCTGCTAACAGCCCTCCTAGACTGAGAACATTTGACTTGTGTGGGGGACAAATTAATCAGGGCTCTCAACCTGGAAAGAGAGACCACCGATCCTCCCCAGTGATGAAGGCCCGTTCCCAGCTGAGACTCAAATTAGCAGAGAACGAGGTGTGGTTCAGGATTTATTATTCAGCTGAATAACAAAAGGAACTGCATCAGAGGGCAGCAAAGAAGTGCTAGCCCCTCTGAGCAGGCCCCCCCAACAACTCGAGTGCAAGAGAGAGCCCCGAGGGGCAGCATCACAACACTTTTATCCAGTACAGTATGATAATGCTATGATAATGCTTACATGATTGACAAGGTTTTAGAGACCCTTATATGGTTACATTAACATTATTAAATACATATTAATGATTAAAGAATGCATATAATTATCCCCGCCTCTGTTTACTGTTGACATCATTTGCATTATCCTGGGCAGCCGCAGTACCTGCAAACTCATTAATTTCTGCCTAGAGATGCTGACCTTACATTCTTGTGAGGCTATGGTGCCAAGAAGGGTGAGCAGGAGATAGGAGGCAATACTCCCTTTTCAGTTAGAACAAAGACGGGACAGTCTAGCTTACATTCCTTGTCCAGATGGTCAGGAGAAAAAGCATGAGAAAGGGGAGATAACACACTTTAACTATCAACTCTAGGCCGCTTGTTAAAGAAACTTAGATACATGACTTGCCAGAGAAACGACCCCACTACCATAGCAACCCACAGCTCCAACGAGGCCTACACTTCAGCACCTTTCTCACTGTCCTACAGAAGAGATTACATATAATTTTTCTTACACTTGCAACCAGTTGCAGCCTCACACAGTGCTCACAGCTACGTATGGAAAGAGGCGCCCACAGATTAAGAACCAGCCCCTCTCCAGCTACTAGGCAGGCATATTCCTGGGCTCAAACTAAAACAGCCTCCAGATTTTTGGTAAGATACCTAAATACCTTTAAAGAGCCAGCTCTGGGAGATGAACAGATTCAGGAGCATCTGAGAACAAGGGAGCTATAAAGTAAACTGTTTTGTAATCTTCACTAGTGCAGCCAAGCCTGAATCCCCAGGGGTCATTCAGAAGGGAAGCAGCTCACCTGATTCATGTTTGTTCCTAGTATTCCTGATCCCTTCCAGTCTATCAGATCTCCCACCAGATGATCAGAATCCTAATCCTCTTCAGTAATCAAAGAAAAAGACGGTCATTTCCTGGGACAAATTGTGAGCTGGTCTTCGAAGCATCTGAGGAAGTGGGATCTTCTCCCACGAAAGCTCATGCAAAAAATAAATCTGTTAGTCTTAAAGTGCCACACAACTCCTTGTTGTTTTTTTCTGAACTGAACCCGAGGGAGGAGAGAACAGAAAGATCCCCTAAAGAACGAATGGTATACGAGAGAAAACCAAGACTGAGATTAAAGTTTGAGCAAAGGAGAGTACCTGGATAATACTTATCTGATCTGTAAGTGCTCAAGGAGAGTCTGTCCACAGGCCCCAGGAACATCCCTGCAAAGGAAGTAAAAGAATGTTATTAAGCAAAACTCAGACTTTAGGGCTAGAAGGGACCATCACAAGCATTTAAGTCTGGCCTCCTCCAAGCTGCAGGTCACAGAACCTCCTGCACCCACTCCTGTAACAGACCCATCTCTGGAGGCTCAGGCCAAGTAACCCATGGGAAGAAGTTCTCTGGGGTGTTTTTGGATGGTACCAGGAATGAAAGGGTTGTTTGAAGCTATTGAACATAAAGTAATATTATTCCCAAATCACTAATTGTTTCGAGACACTAAGGTTGGTAACTGTGCTACCATTGGTCTCATTGATGTTAACTCAGACGAGGGACCCCACAACTCCTCCCTATGTATTGTTTCAGTCACACTGTAGGCCTTGCACAAGCTAAGAGTGCAACCCAGAGCAGGCCTTGGCAGAATAGTGACACAAGGGGGAGCTAACCAAGTTAATAACTTCCTGATCTGAAATGATGGGGCAGACATAGCGTTTTCATGTTCTTTATGTAAACCAGGCCTCAGCAGAAGTGCCAGGCACCCGGGGCCAGCCTGAAAATGGTGGGTTACGCACCAGTAATGGTCCTTCTTTGAGATGGGCTGCTCAGATCCATTCAGTAATAGGTGTCTCTGTGCTGGAGCGCTGGACTGGTAGGAAAAATCTTGTCCTGGCCTGTCAGAAGAGGGGAGGCAGCCACCGCCCCTCGCGCCACCCATGGCTATATATACAGCCACCTCCCTGCCCCCTCAGTTCTTTAGAGTCGCCAACTCCAGAAGCGGGGATGGAGGGGAGGAAACCAGAAGGGGGATGGTGACGTTGTGCGGCGCCGGGGCTGTTTGGAGCCCCTAGAAGGTCCCTCTTCCGGGCTGGAGGCGAGGGATGGGGATCAGGATTCCCAGCCCAGTGCCATCGGTGGAGTGATGTCAGGCCCCCTTGGGGTGGAAGACAGGGGGCTGGACGGCGAGGGTGAGCATCCCAGATGAACCCAGGCCTTCAAAATGAAGGACGGTTTGCCCCTTCTGATTGGAAGTGGGGCTGGGGGAGTCGGGAGGAGCAGCAGGGCCTCGTGCTGCCTTCACCGCTTCAGGGGTGGACGGGATGAGAAACGACTACATGTGAGTCGTGGGCAAGTCCTCGCTAGGGGAGGGAGGACTGCTCGGGTGGGAGGGTTCCCGTTCCTTCGGTACCGGGCTCTGCGGTGCCGAGGGTGGAGTCAGCCAGTGCCAAGGTGATGTCAGCACCGGTGAGGCTGGGCTGTACTGTGTTGTTGGCACCAGAGATGATACGGTGTGGTGCCGAGGCAAGCCCAATGCCGACGCTGCCAGGCTGACTGAGGGCAACCTCAATCAGTGCCGAGGCGCCGGGTAGGTTCTGCAGTGCCGAAGTCAGCACCGAGGTGGTGCAGCAGTGACGGCAGCCACCGGTGGCACGGTGCCGCATAGGCTCTGTCACTGAGCTGGGTCTCGGTGCCGGGCTCTCATCTGAAGCCTCGGGTGAAGGGTGCCGAGCCTCCTCTGAGGCTAGGGCACGGCGTCACTGTTCCCTCTACTTAATCGTTCGTGGTTTAAAGGAGAGACAAATGGAACACCCCGAGACCATACGGTCTTTGCCCAGGCACCTGAGGCACTTCCAATGGGGGTCATCTCAGGGGAAGGCCTTGCTGCACTCGGCACAGGGTTTAAACCCTGGCATCATCAATGTGATATTCTGGTCCGGTGCTGGGCTCTCACAGTGGAGTTAAATCCACAAGGAGATGTGCCCCGGCAGACAGTGAATCCAAGGCAAAGAGACAGGCTGCTTGTGATTCGCAAAGAGCGGACGTTCCAGATCCGACGTGCAAGGTGGAAGAAATGAAACTGAGGAGGGGGCGGGGAGGCGGCCGTATATATGGCCACGGGTGGCACGAGGGGCGGTGGCCACCTCCCCTCTTCTGACAGGCTAGGACAAGTTTTTTCTGACCAATCTGGCACTCCGGCACGGAGACACCTATTACTGAATGCACCCGAGCAGCGCTCGAAGAACTTAGGTTGCCTATGTGTGTAGTTCCCCACCACCACCACTACGCTTTTGGTGGTGGTGCACAAAAGCCCCCACTGCTAAAGAAAAGCTGCTGCCCTGGGCACTTTTGGCAGTGCTGAATGTGTCGTGCCGCTGCCTCCTTTTTAGGTGCCAGGGGTGCTTGCCTCCCTGGATGCCACGGCAAAGCTAGACATCAGGGCAAATTCCTGAACATCAGGGCAGTCTGTCACCTGGGGTATGTTAAGCACCAAAGTAAACACATCCCTATGAGATGGCCAGGTATACACTGACCCCTTGTGAGGACAAAGAGGGATGACAGGATACTGAGGAGGATTTTTTTGGAGGTACAAGGAGAAGGGTGTAACTAACAAGATCTAGGATATAATGCATCACTTGTTTGTATCAATGTATGAAAGGAGAGCTCATAAAAGGGGAATCTTTGCACTAGTCTAGGAGGCAGCCTTATATGCCAACTGAGTCTCTACCTTGCTGGGGTCATACATGTGGTAACACATAAGGTCCTCATGTCGATGACAAATCTGACCAAAGGCCTTTGCCACTGAATTGTGCCTGTGATCTTTCCTACAAGCAAAGACCTGCAAATCCAGGGACATCCCCATCTGCAGATGTGACAGTTATTATTAAATATCTTGCCGGAGGAGGAAGTGGAGGTCTGAGAGGCATCTGGAATCCTATCTCCTCTCACAGGCCTACAGATCTTGAGTACAGACCCCTGCCACACTGGAGGCTTGCTCTTCCCCATCAGCTCCTCTCCAGACAGGCTTTTCTTCATTGCCTATACCAGGGGTCTGCAACCTGTGGCTCTTTGATAGACCCCTTATGGCCCTGTGGGCAGCCCGCACCAGGCTTCAGGCTCCCACCGCCAGGGGGCTATACCCATTGCGGCTCTTAAAACACTTGGCTATTGAAGGAATTTTTTTAAATGGCTCTTACCTTTTGGCAGGGCCATAACTAGACTTTTTGTCACCCAGGGCAAGCAGCTCCAAAGGCCCCCCCCCGACCCAGGGCCCAATTCAGCCCAGGACCTGATCCAATACTGTGTTGCTGCCAGATACTGGTGCAGAGCTGGAGTCCATCCCCAGTCACTGCCGACTGTCAGCGCCGAACCCAATCTATCCCCTGCTGCCACTGGGGGGCCTCCCCACCGGTGCCCCTTGTCATGGCTAAGTGCAGAAGGTGGGGGCCCACAAAGGCCTGAAAAGCCACTGGCCTTAAAGCCTGCTCTTAAAACTCCCCAAAGCCTCCAATTCCTGGCCTTGGAGTGGTATCGCTGCCACCACCCAAATGCAAAAAACCTCTTGGAAACCCAGGAAGGCGCACTTGGGAATTCCTTCCTGTGAGGTACTTGCAATGACTTTTATTCCTCTCTCTGGAGAGTGACTGAACTACAGCTGGAATATCAGCTGAAACTGGAACACAATCCCTTTTTGTAGCTGCCTGTGCAGTCTGAGGCACATGCACACAAACCTCTTGTCTTTCAATACACAGAACCAGAGCTTACTTAAAAGGTAAAATCTTTAATTAAAAAAAAACAGATAAAAAAACCAGAGAGTTGCTTCTCTGGGATTTAACTTAGCTAGTTATGGGGGGAGGGGGGGAGGGGGAGGGGGAGGGATGTGCTCAGCACAGAGAAATCCAAAAACAAAGAAAATATCCTGACCATGTCTTAATAAACATTCCCTGTTCTACTCATGCCTGGTCAGTAACAAACTTAACTTATCTTGGGTAAGGATGATGCTGGATTCTTCCTCAGGCCCCTCTGGCCTCCTCTGGATCCTTCCAGGAGCTCTGATGCATCCCAACAGGAACAGGCAAAGCTGCTGCTCCCATTCAAAAACCTGTGCTTTGTTCCCATTGGCTGTCCTGGGACTCACTGACCAGAGTGTTAACCCCTTTGCCCCAAGGGTTATTACACCCCTCCCCAACTGCTGGGCCTCCCCCTCCACCAGTGGTCCCGTCCTGGAATGGAGCATAGCCAGTGGTTAAAGTATAATTTGACTGGCCCCAGAACCCACCTAATCTCTGCGTCTCCTTCCTGCATTGTCCAGGGCCCCTTTATGCATGTGCGGGCCCCAGCCCAGGTAGGTATTTGCAAGCGCTTCTCAGTACCATATGCATCAGTTATTGCATTTATGTTTATATTAATTGTCACAAACTAGCAAACACTGCATAACACAATAAGTATTGTGATTAACAATGTGATAAATAAAATGTGATATAGAATTGAACACAAAGCAACACAGTGATGTGTGATATGTAATTGAACATAATGCATAAGCAGAAACAACTGAGACAAACAAAAACACAAAATGGCATTTATTGTTTGCAATAAAACAGATATGAAAATTCTCAAACTGTAGAGAAACAAACGAGTACTGTGGCACTTTTAAAGATTTATTAATTGCATGAGCTTTTGGGGGAGAACATCCCATTTCATCAGATGCTTCATTGTGTCTGACAAAGTGGGATTTTCTCCCAAAACGCTCATGCAATAAATAAATCTGTTAGTCTTTGAAAGTGCCACAGGACTCTGTTCCTCTGCAACAGACTAACACAGCTACCCCTTTCAATCTCAGACTTCAGTAGTTCAGCAAAAAAAAAAATAAGAAATCGTGTGGCACTTTCCATCTCCGTGGTCCATTCATCCAGTGCTCTCTGCTCTTAATTTATGTCCTGATGCTGTGAAAAAAAGTCTGTCCATCAGGAAATGGATTAAGACTAACAATTCTTTTCACATACCACCACCACATAGCATTTTCATAATCTTCAATTATTAATCTGAGCTAGATTTGAACTAGCCACAAGTGAAAGGTTCAGTAACTCATTACTCCTCTCCGTAGCCAGTCAGATCCTCTAAAATATGACAGCTACAATAATGTGTATGTTAAGCATTCTTATCAAGAAAGCTTTTAAAGCATCCTGCCTCACCACTGCAGGAGACTAGCTGCAGACTCACCTAACAAAGCACGTCTTTATTCTTATATGAAACATAACATAGCAGAGAAAAGACCTGGCGTAAAACCACCAAGTTTTGTTAACATCAGCCTCCTACCTGCACGCACATACGCAAGGGTCTTGGTATCTAAGGAAACTGGGTAGTGGCTCAAAAGGAAGGATTCTGCGAAGTGGGAATTTCTCCCACAAAAGCTCATGCAAATATAAATTTGTTAGTCTTGAAGTGCCACAGGACTCCTTGTTTGTTTGTTTTATTGAACTACACTAACGTGGCTGCCCCTTTGGATTATAGCAGGCTGTGAGCATTAGGCGCCAGGGCCTGTTGGTAGCAAGAACAGAAGGATCTGCCCTGCTAGCTATCAATGGCAGGATGTGTCTACATGACTCAAATCCATAGGCTCTTTATAAGTGACTATGAGTTTAGTCCCCCCAGGTACCAGCTACCACAGCTCCATCCATCACTCACTTTACCAACCACCCCACCCACCAGCAACCCATCATTCATCTCCTACACCCCCCCAAAGCACTTGCCCTCTTCACCCTCCTCCCCCCACCCTCTCGTTCTGCTGGAAACCTGAGTTATTTCAAATACTCCAGAGACCCATCATAGGGAGTCTGGCACTTGCTTCTCACCTTTCCAGACCATCCATGCTATGGCCAGCAACCTACAGCCCAGGCTCTTCCAGAGAGCTTCACACAGCCAAAGCAGCAACAGCCCCACGCCCCCCCACCCCCAACTCAAAAACCCACCACCAGCCTCTTGTCCCAGCTACAGGGAGCCTGGAGTTACTTCTTCTCACCCTGCTGTTGCCCCACCTGGCTCAAAACATCCCCCTGCTATTGCCACCAAAACCATCCCACAACTCAGTGCCCTACCTGGCTCAAAACCACCTTGAACATCTATTGTCCCACCTAGGACCTCCTAGCCACCCTCCCCAGCCAAGCACAAAACTGTCCACCCCCCATTGCCCCTAAACTGCCTGTTCCCCCCACCCCCTTCCCCAGGACAGTGACACTCCTCACCTCCCCTGAGCCCTGGTAGCTTGTACTTACCCCTGTGCTGGTGGGCAGGACAGTAAAACTGAGTCAGAGCCATGTGCACAGGCTGTCTGCCTAGAGAGGGATTCAAATTGCCCTCCTCTCTTCCCCTGGAATAGATCCCGTCTAACCCTATGATTCTATTCTGTTCTATAACCTGGTGTGCACAGATTTGCATCCTGTGACAGGGGAGTGCAGGCAGGGGTTAAAGTAAGCTGGAATGTGGCAGAACACTGTTCCGGGGCCAAATGCTGGGCCCCTAAAAACAGCAGGCCCTGGAGTGATGTTCCAATGGGCAGGGGAAGGGGCCAGGGGTGTTGCTTGGGGGGCTCAAGCCAGGGCTGTAACTACAGTGGGGCCAATGGGGCTGTGCCCAGGGCATGCTGGAGTGGCTCGATAGAGCTGCTCATTTAAAAGGTGTGTTTTGTGGTACTGGCCCCAAGCACTGCTAATGCCAAGGGGGGGGGTGTTCTGACTGGAATGTGCCCTGGGTAGTGGATCGCTATGTTATGGCTCTGGCTCAAGCCCTGCCCCAAACCCCTCTACGTGGATACCCTGCCCCAAGCTGGGGCCTGCCACCTCCTCCCCATCACTGCCCTGACCCGGGGCCCACCACCCTAGCCATACTCCTGCTGGTAAGTGTGGGGTGGCCCAGCTTTTGGGAGGGGGGGCAGAAT
This sequence comes from Podocnemis expansa, assembly GCA_007922195.1. NCBI lineage: Eukaryota > Metazoa > Chordata > Testudines > Podocnemididae > Podocnemis > Podocnemis expansa. Next base: position 272,985 of record ML682091.1, read on the forward strand.
TGGGGGCAGGGGGTGGGGTGCTGGCTTACAGGAGGCAGGAGCTGGTGTCGGGGGAGCATTCCAGGGTCCCCCAAATTAACTTTAACCCCTGGGTGCGGGTTGGGAGAGCAGGGGCCAGGGCAGGAATCTCCACTCCCTGCTGCAGTCCATTAGACACCCTGCCTCGCCCAGCCCGGGCAGGAACAGAAGCCAGGGAGCCTGCCCCACAACCTGGATTTGTGGGGACTGCTGCTCTGCTGCCTTTAGCCTTGGACTTCCACTGACACCCCCTGACTGTCCTGGGGTGGGGGGCGATCACCCCTGGCCCCACAGTGCCCTGGGCCCCGTGCAGTCCCGCCGTCAGCAGGGCTATGCTAAGCCCGTCGCCCTGCTCTGGGAGCGGAGCCCAGCGGGGAGGTTCAGCGGAGCCGCCCGCCCCGCCCACAGGAGGAGAGGGGGAGGCGGAGCCCAGCCGGGCGGGGCGAGGGCGGAGCGGGGCGCTCCGGACACTCAAGGGGGGGCGGGCTGGGGCTGGGGCTGGGGCTGGGTGGTTCCTCTGTCGGTGCGTGAGCGCTGCTCTCAGCCGGCGGCGCTTGTCTCTCTCCGGCGCCCGCTTCTTGCGGCTGCAGCGAGTCAGCCGGAGACTCTCCTGTCCCGCGGGCCAAGCAGGGGCTGCCGGACCCTCCCGAATCGGACTGCTTGGTGTTTTTTTAATGCACTTGCCTTGATTTGACTCCTGTTTCCCCGCCCTGGGTGCTTCACGTGCTCTCGCTCGCTGGAGAGCGGCTTTCCCTGTCCCGGGGGGTAGATGGGGGGTGTCGGGAGCGGCTCAGGTCTCTGCATCCTGGGGGGTGATGGGGTTTAGGGGGTTTGATCAGCGGAGCCCTGACCTGGAGCCGGCGGGTTGGGCCAGGGGAGGAGGAGTCGGGGACCTGGGGCTGTCGGGGAAATCCTGGCGGTCCCGGTGATTTCAGGCGACCACCCCGAGCGGCCTGGGCTCAGCTCCGGACGGAGCAGCTTCGGGTGCGGCAGATCCGTGGGGCGCCCGTGGCTGTCGGGCGGCCGGAGTCCTGCTCCTCCTAGGGCCAGGCGGGTGACCCATGCGGTGGTTGGGGGGTGAGGGGGGCGTCTAGGGTGCTGGCAGCCGATGCCTCATATTTTCAGAGGGGTCCGTCCTGTCTCTGCTGCTCTTCAAATCTGCTGGGGGCGAGGGGTGTTAAAAACGCCTGAATTAAGGCGGTCCAAGGGCTGGGGCAAGGCGGGAGCCAGCCGCCTTTGGCACTGGCGTCCGTCAGTTCTCAGGTTTTTTCTGGGGCCCCGGCTGCCCCCGCCCCACACCGAGCTCCCCCCTCCCCGCCCCTAGGCTGCCCCGCACTACAGCCCCCCCTCCAGCCCAGTCCTGCACAAAGCGCGGGGGGCCGGGAGGCGGGACACGACAGACCGGCTCCCTTCACTCCTGTCAATTTCCAAAAGGATAGCTGTGTTAGTCTAGTCCAGCAAAAAAAAAAAAAAAAAAAAGCGCACCCAAGGACTCATGTGTCACTTAAAGACTAAGGGTGTGTTCACACAGCAGTCTTATTTCGAAACAACAGAGGTTGTTTCGAAATAAGAAATGCCATGTTCACACAACGCACAGTTGTTTCAAAACAATGGGTTCCGTTGTTTCGAAACAATGGCGTTGTTGCAAAACAACTTAAACCCCATTTGGGGTCAAAACAACGTTGTTTCGAAATGATTGTTTCAAAACAATCCCTTCTGAACATGTTATTTTGAAACGATGGTGACTCGTTTTGAAATAACTGTTGTCCAAACATGCTATTTCACTTTGAGCTTTTTTCATTAATTCAAATTAACATTTTCTTAATTCAAATTAATTTATTTCAAAATAATGCTTTATTTCAATACAAGTTGTTTCAAAACAACTTGTATCAAAATAACCCCCTGTGTGTGAACGTAGCCTAACAGATTTATTTTTCACACGAGCTTTCGTGGGAGATGTTTTACACCCCCCTTGCATTTATTTTCATTCCATTCTGTAAGTTCACCCATCTTCGAAGCATCTGACGAGGTTGGATTTTCCCCCAGGAAAGCTCATGCGAAAAATAAATCTGTTAGTCTTAAAGTGCCATATGACTCCTTGGTGGGTTTTTTTTGTTTGTTTGTTTGGTTTTTTCCCCCTTCCCTCTGCCATGGGTGGCTGGACTGTCAGGCTGGGAGCAGGGCCAGGCCACCTGGTGGCAGTGGCACTCAGGGAGCAGGGTGATGGCTACTAATGTCTGGGACACAGCATGTGAGAAGTGCTAACTTAGAAAAGTGGCCAGGGGCCAGAACAGCTGGCGTCTGGGAATTAATCATATTCTCCTTCTGGGGCCAGGGTGATGAGCCCAAAGTGATATCCTAACGAGATGGAGCATCTGTTAGAAGTAGCCTTGTGCTTTAATGCTCTTCCCTTGGGGCCTGCCAGCAGCTACATCTGCAGACTTCACCCACATGCATTTTAGCACAGAGGAAATAAAACCATTCTCTCATTTCCTGCACAGTCCTCCTTAATTTTTTTGGAAAGAGAGGTTGAGTCTTATTTATTGGTGACCATCAAAACATGTTGATTTGCAACTAAATAGAGCCTTTACAATCAGCTTAGTGGTGGTTTTTATTGAAGTGGATATACTACATTACACATTTATTTGATCAATTATATAGCTTAAAATTTATTTGAATTCTCAAATCTTTATTTTCTTCTGTTAGAAAATGGAGACCTATGTGTTTTTCACTTACTAGATAGCTCTTTCCTAGAGAGACACTTGTGATTAGAAGCAAGTATTATCGGTAGCCAGGGAATCAAACTGAGTGCCTGGACATAGTGTCCTTAACATTTAAAAAAAAACCCAAAGAGTCTGTTAGTCTTAAAGTGCCACACAACTCCTTGGTTTTTTTTGCTGGACTAGACTAATACGGCTATCCCTTTGGAAATTTAAAATTTTAAGACAAATGGCTCTCACCTGCTCACAACTTATTCATGGGTTGGAAAAGGAAAAGCAGCATTTAGGCTTTTTAACCTCCCACTTGGTTTCTTCAATGAACTAGTCATTGAACTTGTTGAATAAACTGCAATATTCTCTGCACCAGCAGAAGAGGCTACCTACTGCTGTCAAAATCTGGTTAATCTCTTCAGTAAACTTCTGTTCCAGGTGCTTAGTCACTGACTTCCTCTAATGCAGTTTCTTTAAAACTACACCTGCAGACATGTACTGCCTAATATTCTTATTTAAACTGAAACAACTTTAATGGGTTATAAATGTTGGCCTCAACATAGGATATTACTTACAAATTATATTGTAAATAGGTTCCTTTATCAAAAAGAATCCTATGTTTAAATTAAATAGGAAAATCAAGTTTTTAAAACTTTCTTTCAGACAGGTTGAAAGAGCTGCCCGTCAGGTTCTTGTGACAGATTCTGTAGTGCAAAGGTGGTCGGACAGTAGCCCATGCGCAGCATATAGGCTGCTCGTTCTGTTAGTGCGGCAGGCAAAACATACGTTGATTGCACAAAATCCCCACTTGCAATTTTGAACAAAAAGTGTTCCAGTCCTCCTTGATGCAGAGAAAACCATCAGTGTGACCTGACTGTAACCCACGGACTGATGTTTCCTTGAGCTGGATTAAAAGAGGGTGAAATCCCTTTCCTCCTCTCATTTCTCCATTTACTGTTGTTCAGTGGTGTGACAGGCTGCTCCCCAGCAGTGGTCTGGTGTGCTGCTGTGACCGTGAATTCCTGCTCCTGAACTCCACTTCACTGTGCTTTTGCATATGACCACTCACTCCTGAGTCAGTCCACTCCAGCCTTTGGTGTGCAATCAGTCCCAAGCAATGGGTGTATGCCTGCTGGCTACTCAAGGGACGGCTCACAAGCGAGCACACCCCAGCCACAGTTACCACAGCAGGAGCTACTGTCCTGCTGGGACCCAACCACCAGACACTCAAGTCTGTCCATTTAACAAAGAAATGGATCATGCCTGGCCTTCTCCATTCACACCCTCTAAAGACCACACCGCTTTAGATGAAATGAGTAGTTCATTGACCAGATTCCTAAGTGAGGAGTGACCACAAGGAAATAAAAGGTAAAACAGACATACTAACCTAATATTTCTGCCTAAACTGACCTCATAATTCAAGTTTATGTTCAGCTGTGAGATGTTTGTACAGCTGGTCCCTACCTGAGGGCAGGCAGGATCCAGATCTTGCTTGAAACTGTTTGAAGATGGAGACTCCTAGGCAAAAAGCCTCAAGTCCCTCCAAGTGTCTCTGTAACCAAACCCCCTTGACCTCCCTTTCTGGGCAGATGTGCTCTTTATCCTGTCTGAGCCAGGGACCTCAATTAGCAGAGTATTGTTGCCTCCTCCAGGTAACTGCTTATTCACAGCTGTGGAGGTTTACATGTTGCTGGAAGAGAATTGGATTTGTCATCCCTCCCATACCCCCTAGCCCCGAGCCATGGAAGACGTGTTACAAGTCTGTGTATATTCATGAAGGCACCTTGCGTGGCCTAATTGGCATGAAAAATACAATCACAGTGTGTAAGCAAACAGAAAAATCATATAGATCATAATCCAGAGTGCACAGATGTGCATCCTGTGATAGGTTTCAATACTATAAAACCAGTGTTGATAATTCACTGCCAGCATTATGGTTTGTCAGCCTTAAACATGGAATAATAGTGAGGTTTTAAAAATATCTTTGCTTTTGGGTCCATTTTAAAATTTTGCTTTCTGAGTTTGATTGTGTTTTCCAGCTTTTCCCCAAGTGGGCTGGAAGCCTTTAAGACAATGATAGCAGAGATTCTCAGGCTGTAGGAAATAGTACCCATCCTCAGTCAGGTCTGTTTGTGGTTTTCAGTTAGTATTGGGAAATGGTGGCTGTTTTGAATAATAGTAAATGTTTGGCAATTGGATGAAGAACATCAGAGGATCTGGAGAACTAGTTAAAAACAAGAACAAGCCTAAAACTGTGATGTTCCTGACAAGATCCTGAGAGTTGGCAGGTCGAGGAGGCCTCTGTGGGGATTGATTCCAGGAGATGGTGTGGGTCAAAATCACGGGCGAGCCTGTGTAACTGGTGAAGGAGCTGGGGTATCCTCCACGTTCTTCCACACCTCACATTCTGCGACACTCTGAAGTCTGAGTCCCCACACTGAGCTCACTATAGGCCCCCAACTGGATGGAACGAGTGTCTGGTAAGTGGTGAGTCTGCTTGGGAGAGTACTGCACTCTCACCTTAGGGAGAGAAGGGGAATGTGCTCCTGGCTGGTGTGGCTTCTGGGACAAGGACAAACTGCAAGCCTCCTTGGATAAAGCTACTATGGCACCTGTCAGCTGCTAACCCCACTATTAATGATACAGTGGGTGAAAAGGGAGATCAGTGCATCAGCTTTGTTTTGTTTTTCGTTCTCTTTTCAGGACAAAAGCGGCCCCAACTGCTAGAATGGATTGCATGCTCTGGATATTCTGGTGCATGCTGGGATTCAGCCCTAGCTGGTCTCTAGCAGGTACAAAGCAAACATGAGTCCTCCAGCTTCCTCAAAAGCCTTCTCAATGTAATGGCAGTGGTCACCAGCTGGTGCTGTTAACAGGAGTACAGTATCATCCACCTGTTAGTTTTTGTGTCTCAGATTGCAAGGCCTTTACTTCGCTCTCTGTGTGTCTGTGCAGCTCCTGGCACAACGGGGCCCTGGTCTCAGTTAAGAGCTCTAGTTGGCCTAATAATGATAGATACTAGATACCCTCATCCTAGAATCCCAAAGGACTTAAAATTTGGAGGCAATGCAGCATTCAGGTGGAGTTGCTGGAGCGGGGAAATGGTGCCATGAATTCCACTGGCTCCTTTCTCAGGGGTGGGAGACTTGCAGTGAGCCTTCAGATAGAAATGCACAAGTGTGCGTATCCCTGTAAGTTCAGAAAGCTTGGCTCTAAAACCCTGGAATAAATAACCCTGAATAGCTACCATGGGAGGATACAGGTTTCAGTGTGCCACAGTTCGTGTAGTCCTGGGACTTGCCAAAGCTGAAGATGTTGCTCATTCACAGCTACCTGCTTTCCGTGCTTCTTGCTCCAGATAATTCCCTCAAATCTTATTTCCTTCCCCGTGTAGCTCCCCTTCAAGAGGAGGTGACGGCCTATGAAGGTGAGGATGCCTATATTCGGTTTAACACTGCTGAGAAACATGTCTTTCTGCAAAGGAGCAATGATTCTGCGCACATGCAGTCTATATCATGTTTGCTTTCTGTTGGAAGCCCACCTCTTTGTGAAGCTCTCAGGACCAGGGCCACTGTAATAACAGGTGCCTTAATTCTGCACAACGTGAGCAAAGCTGACTAAGGCATTTATGAGATAGGACCTTATCTGAATGGAGATGGGACCCCCACAATCATCGTGCAGCTGGAGGTAAAAGGTACATTATGTGCATGGTCTCAGAGGTGTAGCAGGTTATTTCTTTGATGTGTAGGGTGTGGACATGGGGATAGTGTCCTTCTTCTTCCCCCACAATGCGCAGATTGTGTCAGGCTCTCTGTAGACTCGGGCTCTCACTGAAGTGACAAAGTTAGAAAGAGTTGAGGAGGGGCATGATGACTGGAAAGAAAACTAAGACGCAGAAAAAAACCCAATTGAGGAGAAGAGGCAAAGTCCAGAGAGAGAACTGGACAGAGAACAGGAGGGATGTTGGTACCTTGGCATAGTCTGGGACTGGAGAAAGGTGGGAGGAGAGGGGAGGAAGCTATGCTTGTCTGTTGATCTGTAGCAATGGGAACGGCTGGTCTAATGCTCTTCTCTCTCTGTTTGCTTGCAGGAGCTAAGGACGATCGATTTCCATGGGAGTCAGTGATAGGAGGGGTGGGGATAGCAATTGCAATAGCAGTAGGATATTGGCTATACCATTATTACCACAGAAGATGACAAAGCCCTATTCCCCTCAACAGCAGCACCGAGGACTCTTTTGTCAGCTAAGTGAGCACTGAGCAAATCTAGTCACTGAGGTATGGGGCACTTGCCCAGGAGGAAGAAAAGGGGTTGGTGGGGTGGTAGGAGAAATGGATTTAAGCATTAAGTTGACCTAGCAGCTGCACGTGTGGAAGTGGGCAGTCTACAGGAGTTTGGAATGTGGATGCTCAAAGCCAACTTTAAGTTCAACCTATGTTGACTTAACAGAGCCTCCAGTGTAGACATAACCCTTGAATTTCATTTCATAAGGTAGGTTTTCCACTCCATGGACTATCCTTGCAGCCCTTCTCTGCACCTGTTCCAAACTGAATTCATCTCTTTTAAACATGGGGACCAGAACTGTATGCACTATTTCAGATGGGGCCTTGCCAACGCCTTGTACAGCAGCACTGACACCTCCCTGCCTCTACTTGAAATACCTCTCCTGATAATCCTAGAACCGCATGTGCCTTTTTCACAGCTACATCACATTAGTGGCTCATAGTCATCCTGTGATCAACCAGTACTCCCAGATCCTTTTCCTCTTCAGTCTGTTCCAACTGATGGATCCCGGCTTACAGGAAAATCCTTATTTGTCCCTGAATGCATGACTTTGCACTTCCCATTATTAAATTTCATCCTATTTCTGTTACCCCAGTTTACAAGGTCATCCAGATCTTTCTGTATGACATCCTGATCTTTCTCTGTATTGGCAATACCTCCCAATCTGGTGTCATCTGCAAACTTTATTAGCACATTCCCACTTTTTGTACCAAGGTCGGTAAAAAGGTTAAATAAAATCCGTCCTCAGACCGATCCCTGAGGGACACCATCGGTAACCTCTGACAGTTCCTTTTCCACCTTATTATAGTCCTATTAAACCTCATCTTCTCTAACGTAACTAATAATTCCCTATGTGGAACTGCATCAAATGCCTTGCTGAAGAAGTAAAATAAATCCATTGCATTTCCTTTACGCAAACAATCCGTTATCTTCTCAAAGCAGATCAGGTTGATCTGAGACGATTTACCTTCTGTAAAGCCCAGTTGTACTTTATCCTAGTTACTGTTATTCTCAATATCCTTAAGTACTTTCTCTTTAAAAAATTTCTCCAAGACCTTGCATACTACTGATGTCAAACTAACAGGCCTATAGTTGCCCAGATCACTTTTATTCCCTTTCTTGAAAATAGGAACTGTATTAGTGATTCTCTAGTCATATGGTACAACCCTGGAGTTTACAGATTCATTAAAATATCTTTGCCAATGATCAGGCAATTTCATGAGCTAGTTCCTTTCAATACCCTCAGATGGAGATTATCCAGCCCCTCCCCCTCATTTAGTCCCATCCAGCAGTTCAAGTTTGTCTTCTATCTCAGGTATGGTAGTCTCCACTTTCATGACCTTGTTCCCATTAGCTACCCTAACTCCATCCCACAGCTCATCTTCATTCTCATTAAAAACAGATGCAAAGTACTTATTTAGACATTTGGCCATGCCTAGATTATCCTTGACTTCCATCCCATCCTCAGTTTTTAACAGTCCCACTTCTTGTTTTTTGTTTTTTAACTATTTATATAGCTAAAGGACCTTTTACTATTGGTTTTAATTCCCTTTGCAAAGCCCAGTTCTGCTTGACTTCACCTTTCTCACTTTGTCTACATGTTCTGACCCCCAAAAGGTAGCTTTTCTTGCTGATCCCTCCCATTTTCCACTCCTTATAGACTCTGTGCTTCCCCCTAATTACCTTTCTGAGTCTCTTTTTTTTCATATGTAGCAGAGCTGTAACTAGGGGTTCTGGTGCCCAGAGCAAGCAGCTCAAAGTTGCCCCCCCAGGCCCCAATCCAGGGTCCATCTGTACAGCAGCGGGGGGTGGGTGTGACCCTTCCCTGCCTGACCAGAGCCAGCAGTGGGATCCCACAACAGTGGGGAAGGGACACCCCCACTGCTGGCTCTGGCTGTGGTGGGGGGAAGAGATTGCCCCTGCCGTGGCAGCAGGTGGCAGGGAGGATTGCTTCCCTGCAGCACCCTTTTAAAGTCACACCCAGGGCAAAGCCCCATTCACCCCGTTGTAGTTACAGCCCTGATACATAGTCACTATCCCCTTGGTACTAGAACTTCAGTGTTGCCAGCAATCCAACCAGCAGCCCTTTCCTTATGAATAAGAATGTATGATGCTGCTAGCACGTATGCAAACCAGAGTCTGACTGAGATCTTAGTATTTACCTCAGCCCTTTGTGATGGGAACAAGATTGCACACCTTAGATGACCAAAACTCAGAAGTAAAAATGGGCATATAAAAGACAATCTGTATTAGGTATTACTGCAAGGGCTTTAAAGCAGTGGTTCTCAATCAGTGTGCCGGGGAACACTGGTGTGCCGCAGCAACACCCAAAGTGCACCGCGAGCATCCCCGAGAGGTGGAGTTAAAGTTCCCTCCCTGCTCAGCCCAGCCACGTGAGCTGTGCAGGGCTGGGAAAAGGCAGGGGTGAAAGTAAAGGGGAAGGCACCAGAACACAGTTCTGGGCCCCCTATTTTTAGGCAGGCAGCATTTTGGCCCCTTAAAAATAGAAGGCGGCACTGGAATGCAGAGTTCCAGGGGTCCCCCTAAAAATAGCAGGAGCAGCCTGAATGCAGCATTCCGGTGGCTCCACCTTAAGCCAGCCAGCAGAGAGCTGGGGGAGGCTGGGAGTGTGTGACTCTCCCCCTGCAGGGCAGAGCAGCTTGTGTCAGCAGCCTGCGAACAGCCTGGGGGAGGGCTGCTGGGGGTTGTGTGGAGCAGGTGTATGTGTGTAGCAGGGGTGGGTGGGAGTGGCTGTGTAGCAGAAGGTGTGTAGCTGGGGTTGTGGGGTGGCTGTTTGGTTGGGGGTGTGTACCTGGGGGGTGGGGTGGCTCTGTTGGGGGGTGTAGCTGGGGGGCTGGAGGCCTAGTTCTGGCCCCTGCAGTGATGGGAGGGTCCATCACAGGCAGCAGGGGGCTGGGGGAGGGGAGGACAGGACCCACTGGGGTGGGAGGGAGCAGCAGTGGGGTGAGGATTTGCCCTGGGTGGCAGGGAGCCACTGTGGAGAAGGGGGATGTGGGTGCTGTGCCATGCTCTCTGCCCTACCTTCCCACTCCCCAGGTTCCCCCTGCCCCCCCCCCCACAAAGCCACTCTTCTTCTCCCTTCCTCTCTCCTCTCTTGCCACCCTTGTGCTGTTCCCCACATGGCTGCCCGTGTCCTCTTTTGCCACCCCTGTCATGCTCTGCTCCCCATTCCTACTTTTGCCACTGCACACGACTCCTGACCTCCCCTGTTTTGTCACCCCTACTCTGCTACCCCTTCTACCCCACATAGCAGCATTTCTGAAACACTGTGCCATGGTTCATGAATATTCATAATTTAACTTAATTTGAATATTCATAAGTTTTAATGGTGGTGTGCCTCAAAATATTTGAAGGTATCAAGGTATGCCACAGTAGAGTAAAGGTTGGGAACCACTGCTCTAAAGACACACCGGTCAGCAAGTCTAATTCCGTCCACAGGGCAGTGAAAGAGAGATCTCAGCTGGTACCTCTCTGGTACGTTCCAGCAAATTGCACTAACTCAAACCTTAGGGCTTGGGCAGGTTCTGTGAACTGAAATGTTTGACTGGATTTATCTGACTTGAAAATCAACAAACTGTGGTAAATAGACCATCAGCTTGTATTATTCACCTGCTCTTGGCCTCCTGGTTATTATGGTGCTAATGTGGCTCTCTTCCTTTAAGAGCCCGAGAGCTACTGATTTCAAAAAAAACCAACTAGATAACTGCAGTATTATTACTATTTTATTCATTGCTGACAAATCTACTGAGGTGCTAGAAACTTTTTCAGATAAAATTCATAGCTTTTAAGAATATTATGTGACTGCATAAATTTGTTTAATCTAGAAAGACCTTTGCCAACAAAAAATGAGTTCATATCTGGGAGAGTAATTTGTTAAGCTAGTATCTGGTTTGTAATTTCAACTACATTTCTTAGACCATGTCACTACTTTGAAGTGACATATGGGTCTATTCCAAGGACTGCATTGACTATATTATGACTGTATAAGCTATTCCATTTTATGTATTTATTCCCTCTTCTGTTAGATTTTAAAATATACTTTTCTATAATTTTACTCTTTCCAATAAATTATTTTCTAAAGCATTAATACAAGTAAGTATTTGTTTCCTTGACTCAAGTTAAAAAAGACATAATTGCAATATGAAGAATGAACTCCAAAGTAAAATATCTTACAATGCTTTTCTCCATGACATGAAGAATACCAATAAAATCAGGTCTATTTGAGAAGGAATTAAAGATGTCTCAAAATCAGAAGTTTTCTGAAAAAATGTTGCAGATGGCTTTGTTTAAAAATACACTTTAAAAAAAAAAATCAATAATTGTTGACCTGCTCTCCAGTTTGTAGTACATAGAATTAGTCACTGTTTAATAGTGTTTGGTAATCAAAGCTGATTGATAGCATTCTAACTTTTTTAGGAAAAATTTTGATATAGTTACTTCTTTAGTGAAAAATGGAGATTTAAGTCAATGGTTATAGAAGAAAAATAAAATTTTAGGAACTGTTTAGTGCCTGTGTCTATTGGCTGGGGTGGATGTAGCAGGAATAGCAGCTGCCAACAAGGAATTGGCCTTTGTCTGCACTAGGATTTGAACAAGTGGAGTTAACTCAGTTTAGCTAGCTGTAAACTACTGACTACAGGGGAAAGTTGTTTCCTAGCTATAGATATAAAATACCCATACAGTTTTAGACTGATTTGCCAAAGTCATTATAATATCCTTATTTTAGAAGAGGTGTTCTCATGTGGATTACCAATAATTGGTTTAAATTCACACCTTAGCTTATATCACGTGAACTTGCAGATGTAGCTTGTGTCCACACCAGGGTTTTATTTCAAAACAACAGCCAAATGATGTTTCAAAACAGTTAAACCTCGCATGCAATCGAAATAACCGTTATTTTGAACCAACAGCTATTTTGATTCCAGCGCAAGTTGATCTTCTTCCTCCCAGGGTGCTTAGGGGCCAGGAAGTGCCCTGCCAGCATGGTCCCTTGTGGTGCCTCTACGCAGCACACATGATGGCAGAGGCTCAAGGCGCTGGGGAACAGGGGCGACACTGGACACCCATCTGGAGCCAGGAGGAAATCCTGTCTCTTCTGCGCATCTGGGGCAGGGAGAACATCAGGACCCGGTTCCGGGCCTATCATCACAATGTGGATGTGTACCAGGACATCGCCCTGCGCTCAAAAGTAAAAAAACCTTCGTCAGGAGTATGCCTGGGTCAGGGAGGCCAGGTGGCTCCAGGGGGAAGCAGCTGCCACCAGCTGTCCCTTCTTCAATGAGCTGGACTCCTTCTTGGGCCAGGAGCCCAGCGGCCTGCGCACTCTGGCCACATCATCGGAGGGGGCCCCCTCAGAGCCTGAGGCAGAGCTGGACGTGGGTGAGACCAGCCAGCCCAACAGTGCACCACCTGCCAGCCTGGAGCTGATCCCTGCAGGTGAGGAGAGCACCAGCAGCCCCGAGGAGCCAGATGAGGAGGAAGCTGCCCTGGAGGGGATGTTCAGCTGGACATCAGGCATGCCAGTCAGTAAGTGTTCCCCCCCGCCCCAGGCAGGGAGGCCCAGGAGTGCAAGGCATGGGTCCCCAGGGGGGTACAGCCCTGGGACGGTGGGGCTTGGGCCCGGAGGGTGTGCACAGGCTCTCCCGTGGATGCAGGTGTTAGGGAGGCATGTGGAGACAGGGTCCCGTGGCCAAGCAGGATGGGATCCCTCAACACGGGGGTGGTAATAGGCAGACATGACAGCATGTAGGGCAGAGAGCCTGCAGCCAGCACTGCTGTCACATGGCCTCGGGAGACTGCCCGGGCCACATGCTGCTGAGTATAGCTCACTACTGTGGGCCACAAGGTCATGTGCCCCGTGACTGCAATGTACACAGCACACAGATTGGGAATCCAGCTGGCAGTCAGGGCAGAGGTGTTTGCAGCTCACAGGCTGCACACACCAAGGCCAGTAGGCTGACAGTAAGTGTCCTCCTTCTGCCCTGCAGCTCGTCCGCCCACCTGCCAGCCTTCTGCTGCGAGCCTGCCAACCACCACAAGGCGCAGGAGGAGAGCCCACCCGACCCGGGATGAGATCCTCGCCAGCATGCTCCAGCTCGGCCAGTGAGCAGAAGACTTGTCCCAGGCCTGGCATGTGGAATAGGGGAGGCACCAGAACACCGCCCTCTGGCAGCTCCAGTGTGCCGTAGACGCTGAAAACCGCATTGTGGCCACCCTGGGTGGCAGGCGACAGCCCTGGACAGCCTCAATGTTGCCGTCAGCTGCATCGCCATCCACCTTGCCTCCCAGGACCCCAAAAGACCTGCCGCTTGGGACCCCAGTGTCCCTCTCTGCCAGTGCCTCTGGACCCGGGGTGGCCACGAGGAAGGGCGTGGGACTGTGAGCCCTGGCCCAGGAGTGGCTCCCCCATACTATGCCCCCCAGCTGTCCCCAAACCTCCACCCCACATCCCTTCTCCCACTTTAGTCCCCCCCCAGTTCTGCCCCCACTCAACCCTTGCTTCCTCCCAAGCTCCACCTTCCCTGACCCCCTTCTTTGTATAAATAAAACAAGTTCACCCACATTAACAGTTGTACTTGAGTGTTTTATTGGGTTGGGTTCAGGGTGTGGGTGGGTCAGGTGGGGGCTGGCTGTGGCAGAACAGGGGAGAGGGTGGTGTGGTGGGGCTCATACAGGGATGTGGGTGGTACGGAATATCCCCCCACAGTTTGGAAAGCCCAAGGCAGCGAGACCGGCGATGGTGTCCTGCAGTGCTTATTTCGAAATAACATTTAACGTGTGAACACAGCCATAGAGAAGTTTTAATTCAACTATGTTCACATCTTAAAAGGCCCACTGCCTTGTCCACACTGGGCTATTAGCATTTGCTAGTTAGTGTGTGTCTCCCTTTCTATCCTAGTCACCACAAGGCTTTGGTATTGGCCTCCTAGTAAACTACTGCAAGGAAACAGCACTTGAAGGAAGGGGTGTAGGACTTAATACAGTAAATTCTAATTTTTAATCCAGACCTGGTTGGTGCCCATGGCAGCATTCCCCCATCAGCCAGCATTTGAGAAAGGGAGCCAGGGTTAATGGATTCCTTGCCATTGGCCAAGGAAAGGCTCATGCAGTGTCCCTGGGCCTTCCACCTGCTGGTTACTGGATACAAACACAGGAAGAGAAGAACAACCCTCAGACAGGGCAGGTGTGAAACACAGGATTGGTGAAAACTTCTATGTCAAAACTGACTTTCGACAACTGAAAAGTGGGGGTTTGACTTATCTACTGATTTGCAAAAAGTTACTTTTTTTTTTTAAAGTAAAATAATGAATGCCTGTGAAACACACTGTTTTCATTTGGAAATACTGCTGTAGGCCTCATGGCAGCTGTTTAATAACTTTAAGCCCCCCCTTCTCTAGAGGCAGACCTCAGCTTGAATACATCTCCCATAATGCAGCACAGTTAAGGCCTATAAGGCACCAGTTCACCTCACCAAGTAGGAGGTGGCATGATGGGAGAGGAAATCTGATCTGCAATGAGTCCAGAGCCATGGACAAAAGTCAAGGACGCCCCTATGCCACATGAGGACTCAAGCCTTGACTTTTGTCCCCCCCTTTTCTGCCACAGGCCGCACCTACTCCCCAGCACCACCTGTTTCCTGACAGCCCTCCTAGCCCCACTGCCCACATGCCTACCAGCCAGAGGCTGATACAGGACAGAGAGCCCCCTACAATGTCCAGAGATGGCTCCATGCTGGGAATCCCAACACCCTCCTCATTGCCAGCAGCTGCATGAGAGGGGATGGGCATCTCCCCTAAACATCACTGTGCATGTCCTCTTCACATCTCATAGCAGCCTCTGGATAGTGGGTTCATAAATAGGGCAATTTCTACTCACAGTCTCCAGGGGTCTGTTCCTAGAATCTAATCTCCAGGTGAAACAAGTCCCATTGTGTATGTCACACCCAGTCCCCCTTTTTTCCTCCACCCTGCACGATTCTGGCCCCCTTCTCCCTCCAGACTCACATCCCCAGTAGCTCCCAGTCACTATATATTTACTGCCCTCCTAACTGCCCAGGCCAGAGGGAACCTACCACCAACTCTCTCATAATCTCTACCTGAGTCAGATCCACTGCAGCCATTTCTCTTCCCCACCCCTGGAAGGCTGGGATGGTCTGGAGTGAAACATGGATGCTATTCTTCCATCTGTTATGGTCAGAGGAGAGGCTGGAGATGTTTTATAACCAGTTTTAGTTAATTTCACAGCAGCTTTTGCCCTGGCCCTTTCCCTACAGAGAAATGTTCTCGGCCCTCGTACAGGAAAAAAAGCCACTCAGTCCCTTTATTGCAGTGCAGACCTTCCCACCAGAACTAAACCCACTGTGATCCTTTCAAACCAGACATGGCCCTCAGGGCACCACTGTCCCCAAGCATGGTGGGATGTAGGCAGAGGTAGGGATTGGACAAAATCTGTCTAGTTCTGAGACAGTGACTTGATCTGAGCAGGTGCGGGAGCTTGTGACCTCGCTGCCATTTATACCTCCTCAGTTTCTCTCTCCCCTCCCACTGGCTAGGGAGCTTGGTCACTGTCCATTTGTGGATGCCTTCACTATCCTACAAGTGTTAATGTCACTTTGGAGCCAGTCTTTGGGCTTTATCCTAATCTTTGCCAACCACTGATGGGTTTCAGTCTCTCTGGCTGCGATACAGACCCAGCAGTGAAAGGGTCACCGTGCGCAGCAGCACGCTGGGATTCTGAAGCATAGAAAAGATTTTTGGAATGTGGGTTTTATGAGAATTACTCTTTCCTTGGCTCAGTCCAGATCTGGAATAGCAGCTCTCATTCAGAGTAGGCCTATATACAAAGTAATGACCTCTTCCCATTCCCAGCCAAAATGGAAGGATCTAGTTGGATTTTCTCAAGTGGGGGTTTACAACCCCAAGTGATTCAGGGAAGGCAATACAAGGGACAGTAGGGCAGTGTATCAGGAGGAGCGTTGCCAGCAGCTTGAGGGATGTGATTATTCCCTTTTATTTGGTACTGGTGAGACTGCATCTGGAATACTGTGTCCAGTTTTGGGTTCCCCACTACAGGAAGGATGTGGACAAATTAGAAAGAGTCCAGCGGAGGGCAATGAAAATTATTAAGGGGCTGAGGAACATGACTGAGGAAAGAATGAAGGAACTAGGCTTATTTAGCGTGCAGAAGAGAAGACTGAGGGGGAGATTTGATAGAACCCTTCAACTACTTGAAGGGGTGATCCAGAGAGGAGGGAGCTTGGCTGTTCTCAGTAGTAACAAAGGACAGAACAAGGAGCAATGGTTTCAGGTTGCAGCTGGGAAGGTCAAGGTTGGAGATTAGGAAAAACTTTCTCACAAGGAGAGTGCTGAAGCACTGGAATGGGTTGCCTAGGGAGGTGGTGGTGGACTCTCCATCTTTGGAGATATTTAAGGTCTAGTTAGACAAAACACTGGCTAGGATGATTTAGTGAGTGGTCCCACTTTTAGCAGGGGGTTGGATTAGATGACCTCATGAGGTCCCTGCCAATCCTATGTTTCTATGACCTTGAGATATGATCAGTTGTGCTATGACCTAAAGCAAAGAAAGTGTCACTCTCCCAGCTCCTGCCCCTTTAATCCCTCAAGGTCATTATTCAGTCAGCTGTCTGAAACACAGCCATCCCAGTTATACAGGCTCAGCCTTGATATGTTTCTCATTGTTCAGGGTGTTGCTCCTTTTCCTCAAGGGAAGCACACTCCGGAGACCAGTATTCGCTCTGAATTCTCATCAGACCTCACAGTCGAGGTGAATCTGCCAGTCATGGAGCTCACCTTGTTTCACATTGTTCCATCATTTCCAGTCACACTTAAGGCGGGAGGCCATGATCCTCTGGTGCTAATACAGACATTGGTCTTAAGTCACCGCATGGCCAACCAGAGACAGAGACAAACAGGTACCTGTATTGCACACCAGCTCCAGGCGCAGAGACTCTAGAGGAAACAGAGAAGAGGTGAGAATTCAGATATTTGCATTCATCAGGTTGTTCTGTAGGGGAAAATCTAACTCTGGCCCTCAACTTCAGAAGGACGCACACCAGAGCCTTCCCAATGAAGCAGACCCATTCCCAGCCAAGACTCCAATAGGCAGAGAACGAGGTGTGGTTCAAAGTTTATTATTCAGCTGAATAATAAAAGGAACTGCATCAGAGGGAAGCAAAGAGAAGCTAGCCTCTCTGAGCAAGCACCCCCAGTATATGGGTTACAGGTCATACATACCTTCTAACATGCAAAATACAATATACATAATGCAACAAGCTCATGCATAATACGTTACATCATGCCTAAAATCCGTACATGGTATTACTACTTTTAATATGCAGGTTACATAATTAGATTATACTTAATAGGCAGCATATAGTTAGCCCGCCTCTGTTGTTGTTTACAGCTTATTTGGGTAACAGTTACTGTCCTTGACCAATGAGAGTGGCCAGACTCCTGTGACCCCTCAGCTACCTAGCTCCCGCCAACCTGTTTACCAGACTAGGGTGATAGCTTCCCAGCAGGGGACAGACAGGAGGAATTGTCTTATAATCAACCTTTGTGGATTACCTCTTGTATCTATAGAAACAGTCTAACTTCTTATCAATCTAAACCACTAACTCCCCTAAATATACTTGTCTTAGCAAAACACAGTGTCTCTGACACAGAACTTTCAAACCAAACTTACTCCATCTTACAATTTCCTTTACAGTTCCTACTGATTATTAATATAGCTGCCACTAACTCTGGGACGGTGACAGACAGATTTCAGTGATGCAGTTGGAGAGACAGAGTCAGCCTCATAGGGCTACCCCCAAGGGGAAGGATGACTCTCTGAGCTGGGCTGCAAAATGGGGCTGAGGTTCTGTGACATCCCTAAAGCCCCTGACTCCTCCCCAGAACAAGAGTCGCTCTGATAAGAAGCAGAACAAACCCCAGACTCCCATTCACCTTTGGATTCCAGCAGCACCTTCTCCAGGACAGCACTTTTCAGAGAGAAATCGCTGAGTCTTTTCTCCAGGTCCGTAAACCCAAGCTTCAACTTCTCCAACAACCCATCCTCCCTGCTGGGGAAAGGAAGAGGGGTGAGGAAGGGGCCTGGTCCCCAACCCCTGAGCCTAGCAACATTCATACTCCAGAAAACCTAGATCTGAGCTAAGGTGACTGCAGTTATGATGCGTTACCTACCCTCAGCCCTGTGCTTTCTGTTGAATCCTGGGTTCGCAATGTAACTGCGATGGACCGGCGACACCCACCAAGGAAATGGACACCAATTTTCAATAGACAAAATTTTATAGTGGTCTCATAAAGGCATACAATGAAATAGCAACAAAAATGTCTAAGTGGGGGGGGAGGTAAACAGCTACACAGTGAAAAAGACTATGCAAGATACAAGTGGGACAATAAACCTTTCAGTAAAAGGACTATACAAGGTACCAACGAAAAACCACGCTATAAACAATGCATAAATGGGAAAAAACTACACTTATAAACAATGCATAAATGGGAAAAGGCTATACTAATAAGCAATGCCTAAATAAAAAAAAAACCTACACTTATAAACGATGCATAAATGGAATTATAGCGAAAAGAAAAAGGGAAGGAAGAAACAAATCGAGAGACGTAGAAAAGCTGTATCAGTTTATAATACCTGTCCTAGCACCATAGTGGACCCCAAAGTGAGGAGGCAGACCAGCTGCAGCATCCCAGTACATAATCGTTCTGCCGGCAATTCGAGTACACCCAAAGGTCTCGCAGGCGGGAGCTCCCTGTCTCGGTTGGGGGATCAGTCCGACTGGTTCCTGACATGCCCTTTAGTGTTCGAGGGTGGGAGAACACTCGAGCCAACCGAGGCAGGGGCTTAAATAGTGTACTGCACGGCCAGAGTATAAAATAGCCAATTGGAAGTGAGGTGCAGGCCAGGACCAATGATAAAACTGGGACCCCAGACAATGATCCCTCCTTTGTGGTGACAGGGGTGTGGAGAAACTGTTCAGGGGGATAGAAACTCACCCTCCCCTTGATGACACAAGGCTAGGGAGGTAGAAACACACACAGGAAATTGAGGCCCATCAGGGGAGATCGATCCTTCACACTCTTCCCCTTGAGCTGAATAGCCCGGAGATGAGACCCATCGGGGAGATAGATACTTAACACTCCTCCCTGTGAGCTCCATAGTCTAGAGGGCTACGTTGCGGGGGCGGGGTGGCCATTATGTCTGCCACCTCCATTGACACTCTCCATGGGCCACAGAGCCACCCCCTAAGATGGGTTACTCCTGCAACAAGGTGTGCTGGCACTGGGCTTTCAGGGAAAGAGAGGAGATGTGGACCAAAGACTTGGCGTGTCTTACAGGCTCACTGTGGCCTTAGAAAGGCTGAGGTGTTCAGCAGGGAACAAACCTGGCTCCTTCAATGCCAAAAGCCCTGAGCCCTTCAGCTGAAGCAATAACCCTGGGAGGCCCAACCCATTTGATGGAGACAGCCGTAGTCCACTGTCTGGGACCATCAGTGGACCAGGAATATTTAGGGTCCCATATAGTGCTCCTGTCACAGCAGGACACCTACTGCTCTCAATGGGACACACAGTCATAGATAACAAGGGGAGAGCCTGCCCTCTGTAGTGCAAATAACTTTTAGTTACTAGTATTTATTAAGTCC
This sequence comes from Podocnemis expansa, assembly GCA_007922195.1. NCBI lineage: Eukaryota > Metazoa > Chordata > Testudines > Podocnemididae > Podocnemis > Podocnemis expansa. The sequence continues at coordinate 292,695 of ML682091.1, forward strand.
TCTATTGTCATAAACAGAGTTAGTCAGTGGGAAAACAGCTGCCTCCTGCACCTGCTACAGCATGAACTTTGTAGTTCAGCATTAGCTGATTTATGTTAAGTGAAAGATGATCAGCTTAAAGCTTCATGATGGGAAGATCTTTAAAAATACCATACCCAAGA
>ML682091.1:352855-370206 GCA_007922195.1 Podocnemis expansa
CCCCCAGACAGACAGATACACACACATACACACACACAGACCCAATCCTAGACAGACACACACATACAGAGCTAACCCCAGACACAGACAGACAGACACACACACACACAGAGCCACTGATGCAAGCAATGTCAGCATAGCAACTCAGCTTGCACGCAGGAACTTGACTTGCACCCAGTATGTAAAATGAACATGGAGTCCTGTGGCACTTAAAAGACTTAGAATTATATTTATTGCATGAGCTTTTGTGGGAGAAAATGCCACATCATCAGACTTGCATCCTAAGTTCCTCCATCTTCAAAGCATCGGATGAACTGAATTTTCTCCCACAAAGGCTCATGCAATAAATATAATTGTTAGTCTTTAAGTGCCACAGCATCCTTCTTTGTTTTATTGAACTAGACCAACAAAGCTGCCCCTTTGGATCTTGAAAGAATGTTTTATTCCACCTAACCAAGTTTTTTAAACTTCTTCATTCCTGCAATAGATGAACACCATAGTGTGAATACACAGAATATGTTGCACTCAAGTTCATGTGAATGCATCTTCATTTCTTTCATGATAGATTGTTTAGTGTTATGTGTAAACATTTTGGTTCATAACTTCAGGAAGTGCAACAATGTTCTCTGTGTGGGGTTGTAAGCAGAATCCATTGCAATAAAGTAGCAGCAACATAGCAGAAAAACATATCCAGAAATTCTGTTCTTTCAGTATATTTTTCTCTTGTTATTCACAACATTGTATAATTGTACCCCTCCTTTTTGACTATTCCATTATGGGCTTTGTCAGAAAAAGAAGGGAAACTACTTGCTCCAGTAAATGGCAGCCTGAATTTCCAAACTCTGCTAAACTGGTCATGTGGGCAACAAAATTAATAACTGTACAGTAGAGACAGGGATATCAGTAAGTTCTCTGTTGATAAAAGGTTCTACAATTTCAGGAAGGGTTAAATCATAGGATCAGGAGGAATTCTTAATTAAGTATGTTTAATTGAGGATTACTGTCTGGTTCTGACTAAACTGCATACTTGTTTTTATTTGGCTAATGTCTGACATTGTGCAGGGGTCTCAAACTCAAATCACCATGATGGCTGTATGAGGACCAGTACACTAGCCCGAGGGCTGCACCAGTGAAACCTTTTCATACAGCAATATTGCAAATGCTGGTAACAATGGTGTCAGTGTGGGCCAAAGGAAATAGCTTTAGGGGCTGCATGTGGCCAGTGGGCTGTGTGTTTGAGACCCCCAACATAGTGTGACAAGAACCCAAGCACTAAATCTGCCTCTCAGGCTTCCAGTGAATTTGGAGGATAGAAAAGAAAGATATTTCTAATCTAATTCTATTTTCTTGTTTTTTGCTTGTTTTTTGCAGTCAATGTTTCTTCTAAGCCAATGATACAGCTGAGCAAGCTGTTGGATGCACTGGGGACCTGGCAGGTAGTAGGGTCGGTGAGCCAGCAGGGAACTTGCTCAGCTGCCTCCAGAACTTGCTCAGCTGCATCATTGACTTAGAGGGAACACTGGTGCCCACTTTGTCTATCATGGCCACCTTAATGGCCAAGTTTGTTCTGAGGCTGTGGGTGGCATCGCATTCTGTGTGGGCGAGGTTACGGTGGAACGGTGGGTTACTTACCAGTAACAGTCCTTCTTTGAGATGGGGTGCTCACATACATTCAGTTATAGGCGTCTACATGCCGCAGTACACAGTAGCTTGGAAAGTCTTCAGCCTTAGCCTGTCAGGTCAAGGCACATGGCCAACACCCCCGCTGGCCACGACCGCTGCTATATAGGTGACCATAACCCTGACCCTCCCAGTTCCATATGCCTTCGCCAACTCCATTAGCGGGGACAGTGGCAAGTGCCTAAATGTATGTGAGCAGCCCATCTTGAAGAAGGACGGTTACTGGTAAGTAACCCACTGTCACGGAAAACCCAGAAAAGCATCTTGGATCCCCTCTGCTCACAGCCTTTCAGGACTCTGCTACGGTGGAGCCTTCTCCCATCCAGCACCCAGGTCTCCACGCTACCTGTAGCCAGCTCCCAAATCCAGGTTCAGAGGGTCTGACCCTTGCTCTGTCTGGTCTTCCTGGGGGGCAGGGGGTTCCTCCCTCCACAAGGGTCCCGACAGTCCCAATCAGCAGTGACACTCAGCCAGTGTAGAAGTCAGAGAGTTTATTAGCAATCCAATTTCCACAGCAGCCAAGACAGTTCGCTCTCAGATCAACCAGGAGGTCTGACAGTAAACCCCCAGGACAAGCCCCGGAGGTCCTGCCTCTTTGACCTCCACCATCCTTCTCCCCCCTCTTCTCCCTTTGTTCTCCTCTACATCCAGCTGCCCTGCCCCTGGTCTAAACTGGCCACAACCTGTCCCCCACAGGGGGTCCAGGTCAATGTTCCCTCTAACAGCCCCGGGCAGCTGAGCAACTGCTGTTGCTCGCTGCACTGGGCCCCGCCCCACCCCCCCGCGTGGGCCTGATCCTGGCATCCCGCCCCCCCGCGGGCCAGATCCTGGCGCCCGCCCCCCCCCGCAGGCCCGATCCTGGTGGCCCCCCCCCCACTCACCCTGCATGCCCCTCACAGCTCCTGGGCCAGAGAAGCACTAATGGAGCATGCTCAGATATTCTGGGCATGCTCCGTTAGAGCTTCTGTGGGCGGGAGTTTTAATAACTCCCTGCCCCACAGGAGCTGTGAGCAGGGCCTCTGGCTGCCGGCCCTGCGCAGCCGGCAGCCTTCCCTGCGCGGGGGGGCTGTGGTGGGCTGTGTGGCCGCGCAACTGCGCGGCCACGCAGCTTAGAGGGAACATTGGTCCAGGTAAGGTCATACTAAAACCTCTTCCCCACTAGTGGTAAATATAGTTATCACACCCCTATGTCCCATCACCAGAACAAAGAACAGGAACAGAAAAGAAGAACCACAGTAGCCAAGAGGTTTTCTAACTTCATCACATCTCTCCCCCCTTGGAGATTGAACTCAGCGGGGTCACCTCTGCTGGTGACCTGGGGAAGTTCTGACCCCACCCCCCCATGATAAGGCATCTGCCACTACATTCGCGCTTCCCTTGACATGTATCGCTTCCATATCATACTCCTGAAGAATTAACCCCCATCTCCTGAGCTTGGCATTAGTACCCTTCTAGCAAGCCCTCCCAGCTTGTCTAAAATCTCATCCATTCGGGGCATGGGGTATGTGTCAGACACTGTGACGGCGTTCAGCTTGCGATAGTCTACACAGAACCGGATCAAGCCGTCTTTCTTGGGTACCAGCACTACTGGAGAAGCCCATGGGCTGGTGGATGGTTGTATAACAACCAAGGCCAGCGTATGCCGGATCTCCCTTTCTACATCCTGGGCTACCTTCCCAGTGACTCTAACTGGGGAGCATTTTATGGGGTTGCTCGTCCCACTCTCTATGTGTTGCACCGCTAAGTTGGTAAGCCCAGGCTGGCTAGGAAACAGGGGTCGGTAGGACTCCAGCCCTGCGCTAATCTCTCCCCTCTGTGCCACAGTTAGCTGGTCGGATAAGGGAATTGTGTACAGGGAGGATCCATTGTCCACCTGACTACTGAGACTTAACAGGGGATCTTCCCCCAGATCCTCCCGTTGTCCGTATACCGTCAGTACCAGCTCCTCTGTCAAAGTAAGGTTTCATCGTATTAACATGGTACACCTTTTTTTTGTGTGCCCTGCTGGACAGTTCTACCACATAATTCACGTCGCTCAGTTGTTTGATGACCTTGAAGGGTCCCTCCCAGGCAGCCTGGAGCTTATTCCTTCACATTGAGATAAGAACCCTCACCTGATCCCCAGCCCCAAATGATCTGGCCTGGGCAGTGTGATCGCAACAAACTTTCTGCCTCCTTTGGGCCTGCCTTAAGTTCTCCCTCACCAGGTCCATAAGCTCAGTGAGTTTCTCCCAGAAAGTCAGGACAGTACTCTACTACTGCTTCCCCAGTGGGGGAAGCCTTCCCCTCCCACTCATCTCTTACTAAGTCCAGAGGGCCTCTCACTCTTCTCCCATATAACAGCTCAAATGGAGAGAAGCCTGTGGACTCTTGGGGCACCTCCTGGTATGCAAACAAGTGTGGTAGATACTTGTCCCAGTCCTGTGGGTATTGAGCCATAAAAGTCTTTAGCATCTTTTCCAGAGTCCCATTGAATCTTTCCACCAGCCCGTTGGTTTGCAGGTGATAGGCTGACGTCTAGGTGTGTCGGACCCCGCACTTCTCCCAGAGGTACTGCAAGAGGGCTGACATAAAGTTAGAACCCTGGTCCACGAGGGCCGCCTGTGGGAACCACACCCTACTGAAAACATCTATCAGAGCATCTGCCACCTTGTCAGCTTTGGTGCAAGCCAGGGGTACAGCCTCTGGGTACTGGGTAGCACAGTCTACCACCACCAAAATATATTTCTGCCCCGATCGGATGGCCTTGCTGAGGGGCCCTACTGTGTCCATCGCCACCTTCTGGAATGGCTCCTCTATGACTGGGAGGGGTCTCAGGTTGGGCCTACTTTTGTCCCGGGCCTTCCCCACCCTCTGACAAGTGTCACATGATTGACAATATTGCTTGACTGCATCGAAAATTCCTGGCCAGTAGAAGTTTTGCAGCACCCGCTGCTGGGTGCACTTTATCCCTTGGTGTCCCGACAAAGGAATATCATGGGCCAAGTACAACAGTCTTTGCCAGTATCTTCGGGGCACCACCAATTGTCATCTGACCTGCCACAGCTCCGCCTCTGCTACGGGAGTCCACTCCCAGTACAGGGACACTTTCTCCCACAAGAATTTCTCCCTGTAGTCTCCCCCAAGGGATTCCTCAGCCCCAAGGTCCGCAAGCACCCTCAGCTTTGCTAGCGAAGGATCACCCCCCACATCCTCCTGAAACTCGTCCGTGGGAGAGGATGTTGGAGTCTGTTCCCCTGCCGTGTCCGGGGTGGGACCCTCCTCCTTGCACTTTTCTGGCCCCATCGGTCTTGTCCGCCCCTCTGCAAGGTTCCTCACGTTTGTCTCAGGGACACTAGGTGTAAGGAGCCCCTGCTGGCCCTGACTCCTGGTGGCGGCCAACGTTCTCTGGGGTTCACTAGGCCACCCTTCTAGATCTTGTCCCATCAGTACCTTGGCTGGCAAGCGATTGTGCACCCCCATCTCCTTGAGGCCCTCTTTGCCTCCCCACTTCAGATGCACTTTTGCTACAGGCACTTGTACAGGTAGCTTGAACACCTCCCTTAGGTTCAGATAAGTATCAGGGACCATCTTGTTGGGTCCCACCACCTCCAGCCGGGCCAGAGACACCTCCGCACCCGTATCCCAGAACCCTGGGACTTTTCTTCCGTCTACCTCAACAGGGATGAGGAGCTGCTGACCTCCCTTTGGTGGGCCTGAGCTCACTTCGTAAATAGAGAATTCTGAGTCTGGAGCCCTGCCCGGTACCAGCAACCCCACCTGGCCACCCACTCCCTCACTGGGAGTGTCAACTCAACTATCTACCACTTCTGCCGTGGTTAGTGCCTCCTCTGGACAGGCTCCTACCCAATGTAACCTTTGGGCAGTCAGTTTGGTCTTCTTGTCTCTGAGCTTTGGGCACTGCGCTCTCTTGTGGCCTGTCTCATCACATGAGAAGCACCTCCAGTCTCTCTGTTCACCAGGGCCTAGTCAAGTCGTTCCTTTGGATGATCTGCTTTCTGGGGCTACCTTCTGAGAGTCCCATTGGAGCCTCCCCTGCAGGTCCCCCTTCTGGCCCCCTTCAGACCTAGCCCATGCCCCAACCAGCTGGCCACAAACTCATCAGCCAGCCTGCCGGCACTGCATAGGTCCTTGGGTATCTGGTCAATCAGCCACAGCCTCAGGTCAGGGGGACAAATATTATATAACTGCTCCAGGCCCAGCAGTTCCCCACTTCTTCCCTGGTTGCGTTCCCAGCCAAACCAGTCCATTTCCAGAGATACTCCTTTATCAACGTGCTGGTTTCCAGGTAGGTCATCCCTGCCTTTTTCTGCACAGATCTTAGTTTCTCCCGGTACGCCTCGGAGGTCAGCTGAAACTTTAGCAGCAGAGCTTGCTTGAACTGCTCATAATCTCCAGTTTCTGCCCCCTCCATCAGACTGAGCACCTCCATCACTTTTGGACCGAGAAGTGTTACGTGTTAGCTCTGTGTTCTTGAGGAATCAGAGCATAGTATCCAGCCTGTGCCTCCCCCCACCCCCCCACATCTCCCGACCTCTGCTTGAACTGAAAACCAAAAACAATAGGAAATGGGAGACATCCTTATCTACCCATATCCAAAAGCCATCAGCACAATAAATGGAGCTTCATTTGCATTTACTATGGAGAGCCAAGCTCCAAAGCAAGAACTGCACTGAACCCTGGGATTGAAGAAGCAGGAACCACACTGAACTCTGGGATTGACAAAGGAGGGAAGCATTGCCTGATGGGGGATCTCACACCAACATGAACAAACTCAGCAATTATCAGACCATTCTAGTCCCAGACATGATAACTGATACCCAAAATACTGAGTCTGCCTGACTGTATTGTGAGCTTCTCTGAACCATTACACTCAGCCAGGAATGTGTATTGGCCACTTAAACAGGTCCTTAAAAAAACCTTTACCCACATCCAACAGTAGTGCAGTAGTGTGTGTCCTGTGCAAGTCCTGACACAGGGATGTGTGTCCTGTGCAAGTCCTGATTAGATCCTGTCTGAATCCTGTGTGAGTTTGGATTGAGTCCTGATGCTTGGATCTAAAGCTGTATCATTTCCACTGGGATCTGGCTTTTCTTCTTCTTTGCTGATTGCTGTGGGAGCTTTGTTTCCATCCAGCCTCTGACCCTGATCTGCACAACCTGGAAACCTTTTTGTTACACAGAGTGGTGAGACAACCCCCCCCCCCCAGCTTCTGTCTGTCTGTCTCTCCCTTTTTGTTAATTATAACTCTCTCTAGGCCTGATCCAGTAGAATCTAGGTAATATTGTAGCTAGCTGTTTTTCTTTCCTTGTATGTTTATCAATGCTGTAACTGGGTATTTGGGGGTATTCTTCTCTCCTTTTGTAATTATTAGTGCAAGTTTTAGATACCTAACAATAAAATGCCTTTTGTTATCAAGCCAGTTTCCAGACTCTTCCAAGATGTCATTTCCTCTCCTTTGTGGTCTTGGTTTCTCTATATCGCTTTGCAGCAACACTCCTATTGCCTAGCCAAAGATCCCTGTGATGCCCACAACCCTGCAACGTTTGCTCATTGATAGGAATAGTAGCCTGATTGACTCCAGGGGCATATATGGGTAACAACTGAAAAGTGCTGTTTTGACCCAGCCTGATTGAGTCCAGGGGCATATAAGGGTAGCAGCTGAGAAGTGCTGTGTGACCCAGCCTACTGAGTTCAGGGACACATAAGGGGTCAGCTGAGAGTGCTGATAGACCCGGTCCACTCAGATGCACCTATATAAAAACACAAGTAACACAAGCAGCACACTAATAGAATTACCATCTTCCCCAAAGAGAAAGCAACCCTAATAAATGAGCATACCTCGAGTTGGTGGGCAAAGTTAGTAACATAAGAGGGGTCAGATACCCCAGCTGGTCTGTGGGATTCACCTGATGTACACTACAGGTTTTCTCAAAGATGGTGAGGTAGGTATCAATGTCCCCGCCCTCCTCAAAGGGACCCATCAACTTAGTACTTTGAGGTCCAACAGGAAGGGGCTCTTGGACTCTGCCCTCACTGTTCTTTGGGGCCCCCTCCTGGCTTCTAAGTCTAGCCAGCTCGAGCTCACGTTGTCTCTCTTTCTCCCTCTCTGCCATCTCCAGCTGTTTCTTTTCTATCTCAAATTGGCGTTGTCTTGCTTTATCCTGTAGCTACTGTAGCCTCAGCTCCAGTTCTAGGCGTCTTATTTCTAGAGGGGAACGGGACTGTGAGCCCCCCAAGCGATTGGGGATTGCTGCCAAGAAGGCCCAGGGCTGCAGCCCCCAGCTCCCCTGGGCACCTCCTTTGTGGGAGACTGGCATCGCCTGCACCCCCTCTAGCTGGGGTTTGTTGTTGGGGTGGTTCAGGGCTGCTACTGCTGCTGCTTCTGATCTCCCTAGAGGCTCCCACCACTGAGGGGTCTCTCTCTCTGCCCCCATCGCTCTCTTCCAGCTGGGCAATCAGCTGCCCCTTGGTGAGCCTACTGACTTTTAATCCTCGAGACTTACTAATGTTCACTAGTTCTTGTTTTAACAACCGCTTGTAATCCATACTGTACTGTTATCACTAGCAATGTGTGAGGCAAAGGTCTCTTACTGCACTACCCAGAGAATCTGGTTTCCTTGAACCAGCTCACAGGATCAGGTTTCACCAAGCACAGCTGGGGTTCCCCTCCGGACTGAATCCACTTTCCCCCTCATCCAATCAGGTTCAGGACATTTGCATACTCACTGCTCTCTCAGTCAGTCTCCCAGCAGGAGGATGTCTCCACAGAGTGGGCCTCCTGATTGGCTGATTCCCTGCCTCCCAGTTCAAGTCCTGGGCACAGATCCTTCCACGATCTGTCCAGATTACCCTGGAGGAAACCCCTTTTGTGGTCAGGGATGCAGAACTTTGAACAACGACCCAGCTGTCTCTCGGCTGGGCAGCTTCCTTAAGTGAGCCCCAGGAGCCTGCTGATGCACAAAGCTTCCCTGTCTGCTCAGATACACACTGTCCTTTTGAAGGGACCAACGTTACCCCTTCCCTTTGCCCCCTCTCGCCAGCACTGCACTGAAGTCACTCACTGTGGGGTATTGCTGTAGGGCGTCCTGTCGCTGCCACCAAGATGTCATGGAGAACCCAGAAAAGCCTCTTGGATAGGGTTACCAGGCGTCCGTCAAAAGGAGGACATGTCCTCCTTTTTGCCTTGCTGTCCTCCGTCCTCCAGGCATTTTAGAAAAGGTGCTATTTGTCTGGCTTTTTGCCAGACGCCTGGGGCAGCACTGTAAAAATACAAGGGACCACCAGCCCGCAGCTCCCAGTGGAGTTCCCCTGCTTGTCAGCCAGCAGCTGGAGTGTCTGGTGGGGTGGGGGATTTGGAGATGCTGCCTTGCTGACCCCTGCATATCAATAGGCAGTGAAGAGGACTGGGTGGCCAGGGGTGGGGCTGGCTGCAGGTGGAGACGTGGTTTCGCTTTGCCTCCTTGCTTCCCCCTCCTCACCCCCGGCTTCTTTCCAGGCTCCAGGTCAGGTGTGCTCCCCTCCCATCCCCTGGATTTTGGGGAAGGCTTGATCTTATTTTTCGGAGGGACTGGGGCTTTTCTACAGCTTGATGGGGGTCTCTGTGGTGCCCTGTGGCTGCTGCTTCACTTTCTGCTTTGCTACCCTGCTTGGGGACGTTTCTTTCTCTAATGGCTCAGCTAAGCCAGATCTTTATTCCTCCTAATGGGGATTGACTTTTTGTAACAAATCTTTTGTTTATAGGTCAAGGAAAGTTCACTTTGGATTGTGAGGAGGCTTGAATGCATATGATTTTCCTTTTCTCAATTTGCTTCTCCTTTCCAAGATGAGATTAGTCCACTATAGATGTATCCTTAAGTTTTGTTAAGATGTACTGATGTGCAAGTATTATACATGCTAAAGTAAGTGCTGGGCTGGGCCAGATCCTGCAGTTTAAATGAAGTCAGTGAGAAATTTGACTGAGCAAGGATTTCAATATTTGTCCCTTTATCGTTACACGAAATCAGTGAGCACCCCCTACACATCTCCCCCTATACCCCCTAATTTCATGTATTGGGGAGAATACTGCCAACAGAGATTACTTTTCCTTTAGAAGCCAACACCTCAAATTCAGCTAAACTTTGTGGAGTCAAGGGCCTGCCCCTCCATGTGTCAAACAATGAGAGTGAATTCTGTGAAGAACTTACTGTCTTAAAACGGATTTTAATCTTGTCCATAATTACTACATTAAATTATTGGAGGTTTGTTTTCATTTGCAACTCATAACATAAAAATATCAATCTGGATAGGAGTTCTGCAGTGTGATTTTCCTTGCACCTTGATGTAAATATTAAATACTTAATTTTGTGATGCCTTAAAGTGGCTGGCTTTATGGTTACTTTAATGTGGAGATAAAAAATACTTAAGCCATTAATTTGATATCCCTGAGCTGCTGTTCTTCCAATTCATCTCACACAGTAACTAGGGGCTAGACAGATTTCTCTGGCATTGGATGATCAACGAGGCAAGTACTGGGGGGAGGGCAGTGGCTGGGTGGATGAAGGGGGCCTGGGTGGGGGCCCTGATGTTTGTGTCCTCCAAAGTCCTCCTTTTTGTACTTCCCTGTCCTCCTTTCCATGCTTTGGTATCTGGTAACCCTACCCCAGTCAGACACAGAGGAGCCGAGTCTAGCCCAGCGCCTGCAGCAGGATCTTTACCCTGAGTGTGGCTGAGACACAGGATGGGGGCAGCAGCTGGATGCCCTGTGAGCCGAGAGCCACTGAAGGAGCCTGTTAGTGGCAATGGAGACCTGCAGGCAGAGTGGAGAGGAGCCAGGTGAGGCGCATCGCTGGCTGGGACCAGTCTGGAGCAAGACACCCGGGGGTGACAGCAGCAAGTGCCCTTGCAAATGCTGTCACGCACACACAGCAGTGGCTGTGCAGGTCCTTTGGGCTGGGTGTGTCAAACCCCCTGTGACAGCACTGGCCCCTCTTGGCCTGTGTCCGTCTCCTCTCCTCTGCTGCGTGTGGCCAGGGTGAGACTCTGGGCGTGGGGACTGGTGCCCTTGACCAGGAAGGCACAGCAAGCCCTCTATAGTGGGCAGCACGGGGGTTAAGGAGAGGACACCTTGAATGCCTGCCACCAGCACATCTGGGGCCTTCTTTCCACCCTGGAGCTTGCCAGGCCCCATGATAGCATGGCTGGGAGGGCACAGGACTGAGAATAGAGGGGGACTGTTCCCCCAGCCCCGCTCACCTGGCCCTCCAGGCTCTTCCTCCTGAACATTTGAGGGCAGGAGCCATGGCCAGGATGCTGCATGTTCTAGGACAGCTCCAGCCCTGAGCTGTCAGTGAGACGTGTCCTCACAGCCCTGGCTGATGGGTCTTTTCTCTTTCAGACCCTCATGGCATCTACAGGGAACAGCACTGCAACAAATGTACCGTTGCCCTGTGGGTTGCCCTCACAGTTGTTTTCTGCTCTCCTCATCAGCAGCCTGGCTGGTTGGGCCCCACGCCAGGGGTGGCAGGCCTGATTCGCTCCCATGCAGGATGGCCTCAGCTGCACTAAACGCTGCACCTTTTGTACCAGTCAGATCTGCCACCTTGGGGGAGCAGCAAGCCTCTGAACCCAGTAGCAGCCTCCCCCCAGCATTGGCCCCCACACACCCCACTCCCAGTGATGGCCGCTGCCTGGGGGGAAGGCTTAACAGTGCAGGAGATCCAGGGGCGCTGAGGCCCCTGATCCACCACGGGTGATATGTGGGTTTGTTTTACGTTCTTTCAAGGAACTCAGGATGTGATTCCAATCCCATTCAGATTAACTGGTTCCACGTTCTGAGTGTGGACACGCTGATGCATTGGTTACAGATCTCACTTTCAGCAATTTTCCTCTCTGGGACCTAGATGCATTCATGAAGCAAAAGTCAAAATTCTCATCTGCCTGGGAGATCCTCTCTCACATCCGTTTCAGATGCAGAAAATTAAAGAATTTTATTTTGGGTAACTTGGAAATTAACTTGAATATACATAGGGCCATTTTCTGTGCCCTGGAAATCTATGTGTAACCCATATGCCTAAAGGAGCTCTCTCTTTTAGGGATCTGTTGAGGCTGGGTTATGTTGCTGGGCAGATTTGGCTGCTCAGATCCAGAAGTTTCTGGAAGTTGATTGGGTGGTTGCATTGAGCATGCTGTACGAGGTTTTCTGCTGCTGCTGTGGTCAGATGTCTGAGAGCAGTGTAGTTATGGAGTTACAGTGAGAAGAAGCCATGTGCTCGGTGTGTGACTGAGAGAAGCTGAGCCAGGGGTGGACAGCAAGATGTTTTCTCTCCCCTGTGGAGCATTTTGGGTCAGAGTTTTCTCATATGTGACTGATTGCTGGTTAACCAGTAAACTGACTGCATGGTGCTGGCTCCAGAAGGGAAAGAAAAGCCTGCATGGATTCCTACTTCAGGTCCCTGCAGCCAAAGAAAAGAGGATTGCTGCTTCTTGCAACTCAAGCCTTTCTGCCTGAATAAAAACTGCAGCTGAGGTATGGGTGAATTTCACCTAAATTTTGGGACTGTTGGGTTTCCTTCCTCACAGTGTTTCTGTGGGGACTGTTCTGCTTACATTCATTTTGGTTTTTCTAGCATAAGATTTATCATGTTAATAATTAATAAAGTCCTTTGTGTTTGTTTTTCGTAGTTAGTATCTTCTTGTGAGGAGGATAACTGATCAGTCTTCACTGTGAGTCCCTTACACACTGAATCCTGGCTCTTCAGCTGCTTCTCTGTAGGAGTTGGGGTTTCTTTCGGAGAAAGGCACTAGAGATGAGTTCTAGCCGACCTCCAAGGTTACATGTGGTGACTTTCCAGAGCTGCAGTCCCGCCCTTAGTTACTGACTGAATATGCAAAGTAATCCCACTGATCTGAACAATGTCAATATGGATTTGTGCCTAGTATAAGTAGAATCTGGTTCTTGCTGACTTGAGTTAACAAGAGGAATGGACCAGCTGTTGACATGGTCTACTTCCATTAGAACTGGGTAGAAAATGGAGTGTCTCTACTGTTAAATGTCCTCCTTTTCTCCAAAAAAAAATAAAATACAAGATTTCAATGATAAGCTGTTTACAATGGTTTTAGTGTGGCCTATAAAGAGAGTGTTTTTTCAGCCACAAATACCAAAAATAGATTTTTGCCTTTAAACAATGGTTGTCTACCTAATTTTCCACTGCAGGAAATCTCTGATAGGAAAAACTTTCCTGTACATTTCAGCCATTTTAGTGGCCCTGATGAGCAGGGGTATCTGACAGTCTCCTGTCCTTTAGTGTGTTTGTTCTCATCAGTCTCGTGTGATGTAGAGTGTGTCATTATGTCAGTTACAAAGATGGTAAACTGAGGCACAGAACTGAAGGCCAGGTTTTCAGAGTTATTTCAGTTCCTAAACATTCAGGTAGGCAGCTTGGTTTCCTGGGTGGTGCAGAAAGCCCATTCCACCTATCTCCAGCCACAGCAACTCTGTCAGCCCCCCCTGGGAACAGCCCTTTAGTTCTCTGGATGGACTAGCTCCTGGGAACAGTGCTGCCCTTAGGGTGGATATGTAAGCGGGAGGATGGACCTGCTCTTGTGGGGAACTTCCCAGACTTTGGATACCACCCCAGTGAAGGTGGGTAGCAAAAGGATCTGAGTCCCTGCTCCCACTTCCTTTACCCCAAGGCCTGCCTGACCTCAAAGGCTCACCTCCCAATCTCCCATTTGGAGGAGTCTCTGTAACCCCGACAAGGCTGGGCCCCAGAATTTCTGGGGGCTCGACCCCCACTCTTATCGTGGTCTCGCAGGACAGGGCTAGGGTGTCCCCACTCGGGGGTGCTGACCACACTGACCACTCTTCTGGCCCACCAGTTACTATATACACTATATACAATTTATTTAAGCATACAGAAATAAAAAGAATAACCCAATAAGAAAATAGAAAAAAGTGGAAAAAGGTGAACAATAAACCCTCAGTGCCACCACCTGGCGCGGGGGCACTACAAACAGAGTCTCTGGGGCCTGAGGAACAGTCTCACAGTCTGTTCTCCACGTTGCAAGCCCTCTGCCCAGGCCTGGCTACGACTGGATGATCCAGGGGGTCAGATGCAGGCTCTGGCTGTGGCCACAGGTCCCCAAGCTCCAGGGGCAGGGCCCTTCTTCCCATTTTCAGCCCCCCCTTCACTGCTCCCCAGCTGCTCACCACACCCAGCTCCAGATGGCTGCAGTTCTGGCTCCCAGCCGCTGCGGGGCTCTCTGGGGCGCTCCTCTGGTCCTCCTGCTGTCTGCACAGGTCAGCTCAGCCCCTTGGCTCCTTCTCTGGCCTCCTGCACCCAGCTCCAGACAACTCTAGCTCCAGCTCTGTTTGGTTCTCTGCTGGTCCAGCTGCTGTGGGTCTGCTCTGCAGAAATCAACTCAGCCTGGCCTCCCTTCCCGGGTCCTCTGGCTCCCAGCTGCTGCCTGCTTAGTGCTTCCTCCTTAGCTTGGCCCCCCCACTGGCTTGCCTAGGCATGTCCAGCCTGCAGTTTCAGCTTAGGGGCGGGGGAGCACTCTCAATCAATCAGGCCATCCTGGGACACTGGCCTCTCCCACTGGCCCTGGGGCTGTCTGTTTCAGAGTCCTGCTTCCAGGCGGGAGTGGCCAATCAAAAGGCCCATTCAGTCTCAGTAAGGGGCTATCAGTCCCCTTACAGATAGGAGAGAATTGCTGGCTCCAAGGTACTGCAGCTCCCCAGGGCATCTGAGGTTTAGTTTTACTCTTCTCCTTCAGGATTATAGTTAAATGGGCCCAGGTCAGTTGTACCCTATATAGAGCTGAGGGAAGAGTCAGAGCTTGCATGGCTCCATCTGCAGTGCTCTGTCAAGCTGCCCATAGACATAAGTGGGTCTTTTGTATTCCACCTTGTAACCACAGAAAGAGCCAGATCTGCAAAAAGCCCAGGGCTAGATGTCTCCAGTGCAGTATCCATAAAGGAACTGGACCTAGAGAAGTCTCAAATCCTTATCAGGCACACAGAGTGGATCCTCTTAGCAGTTGATGGTAACTTCCTGCAGGGTCAGAGCACAAAATTGTCCAAGTCAGGAGAGATGGGTGAATCTGTGAGATACGGTGTCCAGGTTTGAATCTGTTTTCACATAGATGAGCACAGTTGTAAAGCAGTTCTCTATTAAGTGTATTTAGCTAACTGTGGTGTATTATAAGTAACATTTGCCCTTTACAGATCTACAAAGTCTCAGTTGTTTAGGCATGTGGTTTTAAGCCTGGAATGTTTTTCCTTTGAGCAACCCTTTCAAAAGCATGATGGTGAGGGGGTGTGTGTTGGTTCAACTTTTTCATCTTACACTATTTTGTACCATTTGCATTCCTGGGAACAGGGATTGTCTTACTATGTGGGCATGTCCACACAGGGTTCTTATTTTGAAACAACAGAGGTTGTTTCGAAATAAGAAGTGCCATGGCCACACGACGCATGGCCATTTCCAAAGAAGCAAACCGCTTCTTTCGAAATGGCCATGCTCCTTTCGAAATAAGTTAAACCTCGTTGCCTGTCGAAAGAGCGTTGTTTCGAAATGGTTGTTTCAAAACAACGCCAAAGAGACATGCTGTTTCAAAATAACGGTTATTTCAAAACGAGTTGTTTCGAAATAACCGTTTTAATGGCCGTGTTATTTCGAAACAACAGTTGTTTCGAAATAACCAGCTGACCTTCCTCCCAGGGCGCACAGCGCCCTGGGGGAAGTCCCTGCCTGGGTTTGCCTGTGAGGCAACGTGGCAGGGAGGGCTGACACAGGCAGCATGGCCCAGCAGCCAGGCCCCTCAGCTGCCACATGCAGGAGGGCTCCTGTATGGATGCAGGAGGACGTGCAGTGCCTCCTAGACATCTGGCAGCAGCCAGACATCCTTCAGCGGTTCCAGGCCAGCCACCGGAACTGCGATGTATATAGTGACATCGCAGATGCAATGTCCCAAGGAGGGCACCCCTGGAGCACTGAACAGGTGCGGAGCAAGATAAAAACACTCCGGCAGGAGTATGCCTGCACCCAGGATGCCCGGGCACTGCAGGGGCCTGGCAGCCAGGCCACCTGCCCGTATTTTGAGGCCCTGGATGCCTTCCTGGGCACACAGCCCAGCGGTGCCCCCGCTGCGGCCGTGGACACCTCTGCAGGGCCTCAGAGCCCCTCGTCAGGCCCAGAGGCAGCTGCCTCTGACATCTCCGTTGGGGGACCTCGAGCCGCAGCACCACCAGCGGCGGAGGCCAGCCCCACGACCCCAGAGCTGTTCCTGGCCATGGAGGCGGAGAGCAGCATGGAGGAGCAGGGGCCCACCACCACCCCAGGCTCTGACTCAGACCCCGGGACATCTCGGCGGACCTCCGGAGCCCCCGTGGGTAAGTATGCCCCCCCCATGGAGGCACACAGGGCTGGGCCTTTCCAGCAGGTCCCGGGATGGGTAGAGGCCAGGGCCGGGCACCGGGGCGGGTAGGGCCCAGGGTTCGTGGGCTCAGAGGGGCTCCCTGGCCACGGGTCCCACGGACACAGGTGGCACCGCGGTCAAAGGCCCCTGTGTGCCAGGGGGTGGTGACCAGGGACTGGCCGGGAAAGATGCAGCAGCATCTTGGGTGGGGTGGACAGCAGGCAGGGCACACCACTGGCCAGTGGTCTCAGGAGACCTCCAAGGGCAAGGCGTGGCTGGGTCCAGTTCACCCTTGTGGGCACCACGAGCATGTGTGCCTCCAGGGTACGGTTCCCAGATGTCTGGTAAAAGGAGACCATGGTCTCCTTTCTTCTGCTCTGTTCTTCTTTTTATCCTCCCATTCTCTGTCTGGCAGGCAGGTCAAAATACAGGGGTTTGTCAGGCTTTTTCCCAGAGGGGCTGAAGGATCCTGGACTGCCAGAGAATACCAATGTATATGGGAAACTGTCCCAGGGCCCCTTAAACCCTGATGACTACCTCGGCCAGACAACCTTCTTGCCCAGGGTCCTCCAATGTCCTCCATCGGGTACCGTCCCAGCCTCCTTCTGAGGCTTTGGGGGCCAGGAGCCCTACCCCAAGGCAATGTACCACGGGATCCTGGGACCCACTGACAGTCAGGGCACAGGCGTGTGCTGCAGACAGGTGCACACAGATGGGACCAGCAGGCGGCAGAGGCTAACTGTGTTTTTTACGTCCCTGCAGCACATCGCAGAGCCCCTCCGTAAGGGCCGGCACCCATGCCCGGACCCCACTGCCCAAGCCCCAGGACACCGCGGTGACGGCGGAGGGCCCCCAGAACCCGCACTGAGGTCCTGGAGAGCCTGGAGGAGCTCGGGGAGACCATGCACACTGCCACCCAGGCCTGGAGGCGGGAGCAGGCGCAGGTGCCGAGGACAGGGCGGCGAGAGCACTAGAGGTCCTGGGCAGTGGAGCTGCCAGCTGCTATTCTGCAGCAGGCTGCAGCCATCCGCCAGCTAGCAGAGGGTCTGGCTCCCCAATGGCGCCGGGAGACATCACCGCCCCAGCAAGGACAGCGGGCGGAGGGCAGCCGTGGGCGCAGGCGGGGCATGCCACCCACCCCGGACCCTCCCACAGGCGTTGCCTAACCCTCCCCGCCCCAGGACCTCTTCACCCCTGTCCCCTCCCAAGTTCATGTTCCCTCCCCAAGTCCCCTCCCAAGTCCCCTCCCAAGTTCATGTTCCCTCCCCAAG
>ML682091.1:370216-380994 GCA_007922195.1 Podocnemis expansa
CAAGTCCCCTCCCAAGTCCCCTCCCAAGTTCATGTTCCCTCCCCAAGCCCCCTCCCAAGTTCATGTTCCCTCCCCAAGCCCCCTCCCAAGTCCCCTCCCAAGTTCATGTTCCCTCCCCCGGACCCCCTCAGATTGCCCCGTCCCGTATCACCCCCATCCCTTCCCTTATTGTGAATAAACCCCTGGAAAGTTATTCTTGGTTGTCTGTGTTTTTATCTGGGGGGGGGGGTGGCAGTGTGGGTGGATGGGTGCGGGCTGGCTGTGGGTGGACGGGGGGAGATGGTGTTTTGGTGCAGGGCAGGCCTGGTCCTCAGTCTTCCTCCGCAGCGAAGGCGAGCCGGAGGGCATCGCGGATGGCGAGGGCTCGCGCAGATGGCTGCTCCCTAGTCAGCTGGGGTCTTGGTTGTTCATAGTCCCTGGCAAATGCTTGGACCTCAGCCTCCCATGCGAGTGGGATGGGTTCCCCCTGCTGCTCACAAAAGTTGTGTAGCACTGCACATGCCGCGATGACTTGCGGCAGGCTCCGCTCAGCGAGGTGGAGGCGAGTTAGCAGGCACCTCCACTGGGCCTTGAGGCGTCCGAAGGCCCGCTCGACCACCTGTCGACAGCGGGTGAGGCGGCGATTGAACAGCTGCTGGCTGGGGTCGAGTGGCCCAGCGTATGGGCGCATTAGCCAGGGTCGCAGGGGGTAGGCCACGTCCGCCACTATGAGGACGGGCACCTCTACGCCCCCAAGGTGGATGGTGTGAGGGGGGAAATGGGTGCCTGCCTCCATGCCCCAGTACAGGGCGGAGTTGCGGAGGACTCTGGAGTCATGGGCCCTCCCTGGCCATCCCACGTAGCAGTCTTGGAACCGGCCCCAGTGGTCCACAAGGGCCTGCATAATGACTGAATGGTATCCCTTTCAGTTGCGGTACACCGCAGCCCTGTGCTCCGGGGTGCGCACAGGGATGTGCATGGTGTCCAAGATGCCAGCACAGTTTGGAAAGCCAAGGGTGGCCATCCCGGGCATGGTGTCCTGCAGGTCCCCGCATCTCACCAGGCGCCGTAGGAGGACGTGATTGATGGCCCTGGTGACCTCGCGGAGGATGGTGCTGGTGGTGGACCTCCCAATGCCAAACAGGTGCGCCACTGCCCTGTGGGACCCTGGGGTGGCCAGCTTCCACAGGGCGATGGCCACTCGTTTGTCCACCGGGACGGCAGGCCTCATGGGGGTGTCCCTGTGCTGCAGGTGTGGGGCGAGTTCGCCCACCAGGCGGGTGAAGCTGGTCCTGCTCGTACAGAAGTTCTGCCGCCAGAGGTCATCGCCCCAGGTGCGCAGAACGACCCTCTCCCACCAGTCGACGCTGGTCTCACGCGCCCAGATGTGGCAGGGCACGGGGAGGGGCAGGAGCAGTAGCTGAGCCCTATGGCTGAGCTGGATGTATTCCTCAGGTAGAGGCCAGTCCTCCTCGGGGTCTGCAAACAGAGTCTCCCACAAGTGCCGGAGACCCTGCATGCGCACCGAGGGGCTGGGTGCTGCACAGCGCTGTCTAGGCAGCCGAGCACTGTCCATGGCTTGCAGCGTGCTGCTAGCGTGGGTGGACAGGGAAGTGAGGTCAGGGCCGGCTTTTATGTGATTGGCTACCAACATGGCCGTCGACGTGGCCCAGGGAGGCGGCCATGTTGCCACACCTCCCATGCTGCGCTGCCCCTGGGTCGAAATAGCAAGTCCACACTGTGTAAACGCTATTTCGATTCCCGTTTTTTGCTTATTTCGCGGACACCATTTTGTTATTTCGAAACAGGTTATTTCGAAATAACGTTATATCAAAACAAGTTATTTCGAAATAACTTGTTTTGAAACAAGCGCTCCCCGTGTGAACATAGCCTGTATGTCCTTCAGACCAAAATCTTTGTGAAATTGTGGCAGATCTTTCAAGCCTGGTGAATTTATAAAACATTAAGAACCTTTAAAGGGTTAAGAAAGAAGAACTTATTTCACTACAACATCTCTCTTGCTTTTTCATGTTAACAAAATGATTTGAAAAGGGGTTTCCTTCTTCAGGACAAACATTCATCTTATCTTTTCAAACACTTAAAAGATAGTCCTTGTGGTAAAATATAAGGTTTTTCCTTTTAAAAGTAAAAAAGTTTTTCTATAAGCTGCTTTCTGAGTGTAGAATTGTAAAGTGCTTCTCTATTAAGACAATTTAACTAATTTATATATTTTTGTAAGCAACATTTGCCTTTTACAAAGCTAAAATCTATCCCTTCTTGTGGATGTGGCTTTAACTGTGGGGTGTTTCTTTCCTTTGGGCAACCCTTTAAAGAATGTGCTGCTCTATGCTTTTACAAGTTTCCAAGGGTCAGCTGTGTCAGTCTAGTTCAATGAAAGGACCAGGGAGTCCTGTGGCACTTAAAAGACAAACCAAATTATTTATTGTGTGAGCTTTCATGGCAGAAAATAAGCTCATGCAGTAAATAAATTGGTTCATCTTTAAGTGCCTCAGGACTCCTTATTTGCTCTGCTTTTAATAGGGTGTTTAACGCTGATACATCTGTTCCCCTAACCAGAGTAATATTTAAAGTAAGTATACAAGACTTTTGTATTTTACACAGCATTGTCACTAAAAAGATTTCAGTGGCTAGGAACATCCCCCTAAAGCTGTGGGTCTCTTTCTCATATGCAGTGTCCTGTTCTCTAGGTGTGTGATCTTTCCCTTATTTGGATTGTAAAAAAAGTAGAACATCTTTTCATAAAAGGGGTCTGATACAAAGCACCCCTTGTCACTGTTTTATTTTCATGTCAGTAAAAAAAATTCAAAAGGGGTTTATTCTCCAGGCGTTGTGTTCCTCTTGCACTTTCAGAGAATTAAAAGGATGGTTCTTGTGGGCAAATGCATGTACAGAATCATTTTGGGATAATTTCTCTAGGCGGAGCTTTAAAAAGTTAGTCTTTTCAGTGATTTAAAAGCAAGCCGTGTGTTACGTTTTCCTCATTTTTACTGCTATTAGTAGGGTTACCACATTCAAACTTCCCTGAAAGAGGACGCTGGGAGGGGTGCCCTCCAGCCTGACTAAGCTTCTGGCTTCACATGCTGCTCCCCCCCTTCCTGCCCCCCGCCCATAGTACTTGGTCCTGGCTTGAATGCAGTGGGCTGGACTTCGTGACCTCTCATGGTCCCTTGCAGTTTTATGATTCTATAGTCATCTTGTCTTAGCCTCTAAAATGTAAGTTGCTGTCAGTGGGGCACAGTTCACCTTGCTGAGTTTAATAAATAAAACCCAGATTTTGAAAAAGATCAGGAGAATAAAAGGACAAAATAGAAATCCCTGAAGTGGGAGCAGTTTTAAAGATCCAATTCATTAGAAGTTTTAAGAAGAAATTGGTAGTGGCCTCCTATACGTAATGAGTGAGTTTGTTGAATGTACATACAGAAGGCAAATAAGCACATGCTATGAGATACATTTTAAATAATTCACATTTTAGTCTCTACAACAGGGGCCTCAAACTCAAATCACCATGAGGGCTGCATGAGAACTAGTACAGGGCCACATGAGGACTAGTACATTAGCTTAAGGGCTGCACCACTGGAACCTTTTCATACGATGATATTGCAAATATTCATAATGATAGTGTCATTGCAGGCTGCAGGAAATAGCTTTAGTGGCCGCATGCGGCCCCTGGGCTGGGTGTTTGAGACCCCCGCGCTAGAATGACTGGGAACATGCATGACTCCATGGAGGTGTAATGGAGGAGACACTGTCTAGATCCAGGACAGTATTATTATTATTAACATGTGATCAGCGAAATGGGAACAAAAACTGGGGAAAAAATCCAGAAAAATAAAATAATTTCATGAGTTGTTTACCTCCCAAGCATAAGTGTGTGGAAAAAAAAAAAGTGGCTACCCAGATCTAATTACTCCCTGACCATCAGGACCCTTCCCTGACTCACTGACTCCCTGATCCCCCCCGGAAACCTTCCTTGCTAGTCGACCCACTCATTTACCCGCCAGCTTCTCAGCCCCCCTTCCTGACCTGCTTGCCTGCCAGCTCTCTTCCCTGACCCACTGGAACTCCACCATGCCAGCAGACCTGCTTGCCTGCTGGCTCCTTGGCCCTCTTCCCTGACCCACCGGCAGGGGGCGGGTTGGGGTCTCCAACCCCTGGGACCCTTCCCTGAGACCCCAGCCCGCCCCCTGCTGGCTCCTCAGCCTCCTTCCCCAACCCAGGCCCGTTCCTTGCCCTTTGCCAAACCCCCCAGTGCCCTTCCCCCAACCTGGTTGGAACTGCAGGGGCTCCCCACTGCTCTCAGCTCCAGAACTGCTCCACCTATCATAGGGAGTGAGGCACTTCTGTCTCCCTCCCACCTGTCTTTCCCAGTCTTCCACAGCCCAGGTTTTCCTTACTGATTCCAAATCTCTTTCTTCTCAGCTCACTGTCTTCTCTCTACTTTATGCACATTTGGAAAGGAGGAGCTCTCATTCTCTTTCCTCTGTCACATTCACCCTATTTTTCATTAGTTCCTCCTGCTTACATATTTGAGGAATTAAAACTACTACTTCTCCAGGGATAATTAACATAGACATGTACAGATTTTAACATTTATAGTGTCTTAAATGAATTTCCTAACTCTAGAGTAATAGCACTTTTGTAACTTTTTAATTGTGAGGCAAGAAACCATCTCTGTATTTTCCTTTTTCCTGATATTTCTTCCAAGAAAACATTGTAGGCTTGCTTGCTTTCCAGTGTTCACAGAGTTCATCCTCTTGGGAAGTAGACCTGAGCCCCTTTTGCTGTACAATTTGCACATTAGAGAGTGTCCTCCTTCAAACTTTGGATCAGTCCTTGGGTTTTTTTTCCACCCAGAGATCTTCAATTTGTCTTTCGGTTTCACATTATTTCCTGCTGTTTTACAGAAATCATAGTCAACAATTTCTGCATGGATTAAAGCGTGCGCACTCAGAGCTGAAACTTCTCTAGAGCTATACCACTTCCAGTCCATTACATCACCTCAGGTATTTGCATTCTCCATCGCATCAAAGCCTCAAGGGATGAATAGTCATGGGAAGATGCTGACAATTGCACTGCCCTCTGCATTACTGTATTAACTTGTAGCCTCAGGCTTTCCCCCTTGACTTCACAGTCTTTGTTAAGGCAGTTTTTAGTGTTGTATTCATACTTTCCACCGTTCTGAAACTTTGAGGGTGGCAAGCTTGATGAAAATTATATTGGATGTTAAATGCTGCACAAATCTGCGTCCTCCTGCCCCCGATGTAATGGGAGCTCCTTCCAGATCTAACTCTTGGGCAAACCTGAGTGAGCAAATAGTTTTTTCATCAGGACTTGGATACCTCTAAGGGGAGAGGCCTTGTGGGCATTGTGCATTTTGACATGTTTGCTAAAGGCATCAAAGACCACTGAACAGAATTTATTTCTGCTATAGGAGTTGATGAAAGTGCTGTAGCAGCTTTCCTGCTGGGGCAGCATCCCCATGGGTGGTAGTTCTAAGACTGGGGCAGTTTTGCAGCCGGCAGCTCAGATGGCAGCCATGTGGGCACCCTTTAGTCCACCTCTTTCTGGGTTGTGTGTCTCTCAGACTAGAAGTCCAGAAATGTCTGCTATGGAGAGAAGGCCTTCCACTCTCTCAGGGCTCTTCCTCAGTGTGTCTTCAACTCAGCCTCCCCTTCCTGGCTTAGTAACCTTTTTCTGGGCTTTTGCTTCCCCTTCCTTGTGGCCAGCAGGAGAACCTTTTGCCTCTATGGACCCTGTCTTCTGAGCACTGAAGTCACAGAGCAGCAAGGCTTCCATGTCAGAGTCCATTGGCGGGGAGAGAGGGGACTAGTTCAAAAATTGCAGCAAGACCTTTTAGCCTGAGTGTATGAGAGAACCCACTGAATCCACAAGGCAGAAGTCACAGTGTCCAGAGTCCATGGGAAGCGGCCCCTTCTCCAAGTGTAGCTCTGCAGCAAGGTGCATGGGCCCAATTCCATGGGAATTAGCCCCCTGATTTTGCTGTGCTGCCAGAGCTATAGGCTTAAGTCCATGGGGACCCCCCTTTTCACAGTTCCCAAAGTCTACTGGCTGAAGTCCAAGGGAGGGCCCCCATTTGACACAATAGCAAGAATGAGTATACAGAGTCCATTGGAGGGTGGCCCCTAGCTTTGCAGGTCCCCTAGTGACTAGAGTCCATGGGGTGACCTGAGGTTCTTGAGGGCAGCAAGGCCCAAGAGTCTAGCTCTAGGGGACCCTCTGACTTCATAGAGCACTGAAAAACCTTGTGGTTGGAGTCCATTGGCAGAAGCCCTTAGTTTCCCAGTGTAGCAAGATCTAGTGGCCAGGATCCATTGGAAGGGGGCCACTGCTTTTTGAGGGCAGTGAAGCCTAGTGGGTGGGCTCCAGGTTGGAGGCTGCTTTTATGAGGCAGCAGGAGGCATTTTCCAGGGCAGGAAGACTTAATGGCCAGAGTCCATGGAGTGGGAGAAGCATCCTGATTTTCCTGGGTTGCAGTGTATGGCGGCCAAAGTGCAGAGCCAGGAAGAAAGGCCTGATGACCACATTCTGCAGGGAGGATACGTATTTCATTAGGCAGAAAGGTAGAGTGACTGTCCACTAGGTGTATGTGCACTAATCTCACAGGAGAGAGAGGCTGAGTGTCCAAAAGTCATATGTGAGGTGGGCTTTCTAATTTTCTGAGCAGTAAGATCTATTATTCGAGCCCACGGTCAATGGCACTCCAGCTTCATGCTGCAGGATATCCTACTTCCTGGAGTCCATGCGGGGCTCCCGTTTCACAGTCCAGAAAGACTTGTTAGCCGGATTCCATAATGGGACCCCCCCAATTCCGCAAGATTTCAAGGTCTGGCGGCCAGAGTCCATGGGATGAATCCCTGAGTTGTAAATGGCAGCAAGGTCCCTTTGTGGAGTACTTAGTGGGGACCCCCAAAATTTCACAGGGTAGCAGAAGCCAGAGTCCATTAGAGGGGGTCTGTAAGTTTGGCAGGTCAGCAAGGCCTAGTGGCAGAGCTGATAGGGAGCCTGCTTCTGACTTTTAATAGCAGCAATCAATAGAAGTGTAGTGTGTCGTGTTACATGGCACAGTCAGGCCTATTATCCGCAGTCCATGAGGGAGGAACTCCCCCGATTTCAGAAGACACAAATCCCTGTTGGCTGGAGTCCATTGGGGCAGCTCAGGTTTTTCAGGGAAGCAAGGTCTATCAGGCAAATCCATGCCCCCAGTCCCTCAGTTTGAGGGGGAAAAATTGCCAGTGGCTGGAGGGTATGGGGGGCAGTTTTGCATTGTGGCAAGGCCTCATGGCTGGTGTGCTTGGGGGATCCTGTGGTTTTACGGGACATCAGTAGACAATAACTGCAGTTGGGAGGGGGCAGCTGGCTCCACAAAGCAGCAAGCCATCCTGTTCACCTTTTCTGTGGGCGAGCCACATTTTGTTTCGCAGGATAGCGTGGCTGAGTTGCCAGAGTCCATGAGAGTGCAGGGTTCAGTTTTCGAGCACAGCAATCCTTATCCCCTGGAGAGAGTGGAGGGGGCTGAGTTTCATATGGTAGGCAGTCCTCTGGCCATAGTTCATGGAGAGTGGATGTTTTCAGAGGGTAGTTGGGGTGCAGCCCGCAAAGTCCACACGGTGGCCCTGGTTTTCATGGCAGTGAGGCTAAATGCCCAAAGGGGTCAGGCCAAGGGAGTAAATGGCTTTTACCTCACCCCGTGGGTGGAATCCTCCCATGTAAGCCTATTTGGGACCCGGTGCTGCTGTGTTGGATTGGATGGGTTGGGTGTTGTCAGTGCTCCCTGAGGTGGCTCAGCAGCAGGCTGCACCCATGTGAGAGCTGCGACAGATGTCAGAGCCTAGAATAGAGAACGGGAGCGTGCTTTTATTCCGTTCACACGCACAGACCTTTCTTAGGGCCAAGGAGAGAAGAAAGTGCAGCAAATGCAGCTAGGGCAGCGGGGCTGATGCAAAGGGCTTTCCTGTCCCTATGGGGCACCAAAGCTCGAGCTAGGAGGGGGGGGGGGTGGGATGTCGGTAAGGCCAAAGAGAAGGAAGAGGGGAATGGCTGGGGTGGGAGGTTGGGGGAGTTCATTCCCCAAGGGAAGAAGCCTTTTGGAACAGACAGAAGGCCCCTGCCCCAAAGAGAGAGGGGAAAGTCTGTGTCAGTCACAGGGGAATCCATTTCCCCTTCATCTAGTCCCTGTTCACATGAGATGGAGTAGTACCTGCAGCAGGGAGCGTGAGTCGCTGCGAGGGAACTTGAAGGGCCTCCTATTTGAAAGAGTCCTCCAGTGCCTTGGAGAGCTGGTGGAGGTGCCTGATGATGTAGAAATGGCCCAGGACTTTCTCGCTGATGTCCTCCACCTGCAAAGGAAGAGGAACCTGTCAGAGACTGAGCTGCCACCTTTGAATCAGGGGCATGGGTTTGGGGGCATTAATGGCACCTGGACTCAGTCTGTGGGGAAAGGACCCTGGTCCCCCGCCCATCTCCTGAATCAAATCCAGCTTCTCACCTTGCTCCCCAGTAGCTGGTTGGCTATCCCAAGCAGGCCATAGGCAAGGAGCAGCCCAGCCTGGCGGACGTGCTGCAGCTTGTTCTCGATGGCCATCGCTGCTGTGCGGAGGAACCAACTTTGCTGCTCCTCTGAGAAGTAGCGTCCAAAGAGCTGAAAGTGCAGAAGAGGAGCCTTCAGTTGATTATGCAGGGGCAGGCTCCTGATTCCAGGATTAGAGCAGCAATGCCTTGGAGTGTCCAGCAGCTGGGGAGAGAGCTGCTGCAGCCAAAGAACCTTGTTCCTAGGGAGCCTCCAGTGTCCCCAAGGCGCAGGGATGCCTGTCTTTTAACAGTTGGCTGCACAGAGAGATCTAGAGTGTCTAGTGGCTGTCTTAGAGGAGTAATTGAGTTTGGGAGTCATGATGGGCTGGAAATATAGCTCTGGGGGTGTGAGCAGGGACACTTGGTCTTGCAGCTCCCAGAGATGACAGAGAACCCTTTCCAAAACTAGAAAGTGACAGACCAACCGAGTCTTCTCTTTTGAAAAGAGAACTTATTTGTTGCACAAAGGGAATGCGATGGAGCTCATTTACCTATGTTTGTGTAAGACATTTGATACAGATGCAGGTGGGAAATTCTTAATAAGATTAGAAAAGCTGGAGATGACTAGATTTACCCTGTTTGCTCAAAGATGGAGCTATACTTTTCACTATAAAAAAAGTTTAAGGTTGGATTTCAGTTTTATTCTAAGTTGGTTTGCTTCAGTAGAACAAAAAAAGAGAGTCATCTGTGTAGAAATGTTGTTCTGAAAAACCCCGCAGCCTCCATTTTTCATGACAACTAAGCATTCATGTCTTTGGGTCCTTTAATGTGGAAAGAGAAAAGCTTCCATATGTGGTTCTGAGTTAAGCATCTCAGTAGTCAGAAGGCTTGAAACTGGTGAAGGGAAGGGGAGCGAATTATCCCCAGACAGATTTCCTATGTCCCCCCCCCAAAGCCATGAAAAGGGACAATACTGACTCCAAGGATGAAGAACATGGTGCCTAGAAGCGTGTGGAAAGAGTGTCTGGATGCCTCATCAGAAGAGATGCGTGTAGGACGGAGGAATGCCAGCATCTAGCAAGGTTCCAGGCTGGCCCCCCGCAGTCTTAGCCTCCCCCGGTGGCGCTGAAGGAGACCTGTGAGCCATCTCCAAGGGGCAATCTGTACAGGGAACCCAGTCATCCCCATTGCTGGAGTCTGTAATACTCCGGCAGGGTGTCCTTACCTCCCCCACTCTGGCCGTGTTAATATATTGCAGGCAACTCTCCTCCGGGTGCTACTCCTGGCACCAGAGGTCATTGGTGGCATCAATGGTCAGACCTGAGAAGGAGAGAGACACATGGATTTGTCATTCTGTTTCCAGAGCTTGTGTCCTTTCAGTCCGATTGGTTGCTGCATACTGGGGAGAGTTCTTCCTGTATCCTTGGTGTCCTATGAGCCCTGAAAAGACACGCAGCAACTTTGGAAATCCATGGGCCAAATCTGACCTTTAAAGACGTCTTTTAAGAAAAGAGTGGCAGCTACACAGTGAATGTCCATTAGCTGATCTGGGTCCTTCTGCTGGTCCTGCCTGCTCAGATGGCGGATACCGAGGAAAATGCTACTATTTCTCAGACGACCAAGGGGACTGGGCCTCCAGCCAGAACCATTGCTCTGCTTGCAGTGCCTCCTTGGCTGGGATCGACACCCAGCAGGACCTGGTGAGAGATGCCAGCTGCAATGGTGGAGCCTTGGCTCAGTGGTTGCTTTTGGAGTGGGTCCTGGGCTCTGCCCCTGTGGGGTGAGGAGGACCTGGGACTGCCTCATGCTGGGAGGGCTGAGCCAACGTAATGTGTGTGGGGGTCACCCTCTTGACAGCAAGATGCCCTCTAGGGCTGGGCTGGCTCAGGTATCTCCTGTCCTGTTGGGGTGCAGGGGAGGAAGGAGGTGGATCAAGAGGCCAGCTCAACACAGCCAGAGCTGCTCCTGTGCAGGGGAAAGACAGGATGGGGAAGAGGTGGGGGTGTCTTTGTTAAGTGCTGGCCAATGTTCCCACCAAGCTGCACTGGCGCACTGCCGGCAGCCTCCACAGAACTCCTCTGGGGCTGGGAGTTTTGAAAACTCCCGCCCAGAGAAGCTCCAACGGAGCATGCCCAGAAAATCTGGGCATGCTCTGTAGAGCTCCTCTGGCCTGGGAGTTATGGCTGGGCCCTCTGGCTCCAGTCCAGCCCCAAGGTAAGTGGGGGGGGGGGCGAGCGGGAGCGGGGGGG